>JAZBQP010000132.1:0-63796 GCA_038407015.1 Ceratocystis ficicola
ATGTGACTGTAGTGAATAAGGTGGCGAGTGAGATGCAGATGAGGTGGGGGGGGGGCAGGGGAGGTGAAGCGGAGCGGGGGGCGGGGGGAGGCAAGATTAGGGGCAAGGTCTGACAGCCAAGTCGTCGTCGTACTTGACTAACCAAAGTCCCGGTGCTTGACTGACCCGTCTCTCTAGGAAGCAAGAAGCGTGCGTTTTGTGTTCCACTAGAAAAGGCTTAGCCAGGCCTTTTCCCTTCGTCGTCGTAAAAGGCGGCCAACCAGCCAATCAAGCTGTGATAACACTCAGACTGGGTGGCGAGGGCAGAAAGGGGGGCTGAACAAGACCTTGACAGGACGAAGCCGTTGATTGGCGTCCGCTGCGGCGAAGAGGCAGGCAGAAAAGAGAACGATTGTTATTTCCGTGTTCCGAATCAAGACTGGTGCAAGGTCTTTGGCCTATGTTCAGAATAGGGCCATAAGATAGTAATACACTAAGAAATTAATGCACTAAGAAGCCAATGTTCTCCATCAGGCAACAACGGGTTCTTGTTCATCCCAAGTATCGACACAAAAATAACAACGGGCCAGAGTAATTACGATTTTTGCTAGAGAAACAGCCCGAAATTCAGCCTCGCACTTGGCTTGCTAGTTCCTTCCTTCCGCTTTTTTTGTTTTAAATTTAATTTCGCACTAACCAAGACTTCTAGAAGGGCTTGGAAGAGAATACCAACACAGAGCGACGGGTGAATCAGATTGAGTCGAAGGGCCTGTAAGAGTGAAATTGCCAAGCCCTAGGCCAAGACTAAATTTGCGGGAAGCTGGGTTTTGGGTTTTCTCTTTCATTCTTTCCCAAAACCTCGGTGCCCTCAAATGAAATCCAACTCCGACCACCTAGCTTGGCAGCAATGCGCTGATACCAAGCGCTGCTTGTGTACGTATGTGTAGACGCGTTTAAGGGATTCCCCAGGCAAGCAAAGGCTCTCAAACGCTTGCCATTAAATGGAGAAGAGCAACGAAAAAAGAAAAATAAAAATAAAAGGCAGCAGAAGCTTCTGGATCTCTTTGTTTTTGTTGAGGGGAATGCGATGGGGTGCCACGTAGCATGCTTTGTCATCCACCTCTGAGGTTATTAGGAAAGAAAAAATAATAAAAATAAAAAGGGAGGGGGGGGAGACACTCAGGACAAGAAGAAGAGCGGCCTGAAGGGGGAAGAATTACAAGCAAGAAGAATTCCCGACGGCCCCCTTTCTGCCTCGTCGGCAGACACAGCTTCGGATTCGGTGTGCTGTTTTTTGCTTAGTTTCCGCTGTTTTCTCGCAGAAAGGCGGTCGGTCGGGGTATTAGTACAGAGGGCAGCACGCTTGGTTTATTTCCGAGGACTCAGGGATCCTGCACTGTGCCTCCTCCTCCAGTCCTCCAGTCCTCCCCAAGATCGGACATCTACACTAAACCCAAGCCCACAGGTCTCGTCCCCAGGCTTCGATTAGAGCCTCGTCTTCTTCTTACGGCGGTCGAGCCTCGAATCTTGAGAGGGGAGGACAGTTTCGCCTTTGCGCTTCTCGCCCTGTATCCGAAGCTCCTGCTTGGGCCATTATTATGTTGGCATGCCGGTGCTGGTGCGGCTCTGCTTGATACGAACCTAGACAGGAAAGTGGCAAAAAAAAAAAGAATAGAGAAAAAAAGGTAGACTTTAAACAAAAGGTCGGCGTCTTAGCACAGTCACTACTAGGCGGGTTCCAGCCATAACTACAACGACAGTGGGACATAGCTTGTAGCTACGAGAAGAGCGCGTTCTAGACTCTGCCGCAAGGTGGTTCTAGGCCTTTGTTTCCAGTCCGATGCTTGCTTCTGCTAGCTGCGGAAAAGAAAACTGTACATGAGCTGTTTTGTATCTGCCTTCCTTTTTTTTGCTTATTGACTTGGATATATGGCACCATGTTTGCTGTAACAGAACATCATGATGTGATGGGTCGCCGTGCGTCTCCATCCCCGAGTCCATCAACTAACAATAGAAATAATTAGCATAACAAGAGCACACACATATGGTCCTGCCTCACATCCGAGAACCCCAAAACCCAGGGCTTGTCTTGGCCCTGACCATTTCTTGGCCCGGGATCGACGACTGCTCGGCGTGTTGTTGTTGACCGCTGTTGCCTGCCGCCAGCTTGAGGAGCATGAGCCAGGCGCAAGGGAAAAGGACATTTTTTTTAAAAAAAAAAAAAAAAAAAAAACAAACAAACAAAAAAGGGGGGTGTGCGTGCATGTGGTTTGTTTTTCTTGGAAGAATATCGTTGAGGGTGATCACTCATCAGTGCCCAGAGGTTTAGTGCGGTATATCTGCGGCCAGGCAGGCTTGGCAACAGGCTCTTCTTGTACGTATACTATCCCGCGCATACACATGTACCTCAACCGACATGATCAAGATCCCATAATGAATGGGAGGGCATCATTTATCTGGCCATGTAGTCTTGTTTTTCACCAGAAACTTTGTTGTCCCACAGTAACATGTGCTCGTCCTCTACTCCGTAGCCATTGTTGTTGGCCACTGCACCGCCCTCTTTGCGAGCCTTTTCTTTTTACAACACGGACCAGGAAGTGAGTTATGTGCCCTTTTTAGCCCTAAAGACCCGTCCTTGTCTATTGTCAATTAATGACCCATGAAGAACCTCATCAGCTTTGTGGGGTAAAAGGCCAAGGCCAAGGCCTGCTGGGCCCCCGAGAGGAAGGACAACGAGGAAAGAATAGTGCCAAAAAGAGCCTCGTATGTAATGTAATGTTGCTGACAAAGACCCTGCATTGAATCTACCATGCATTTGTGGGTGTATATACACATTGACTTTGCATCTTGGCTCAACTCTGCCTAGTTCTTTAATTCGTATGCTGTAAAGTGCCGCATGGCGTAGCACGCGCATGCAACCTGAGAAGCATCTTATCTCTTTAGTTCTGCACCCAGGTATTTTGGTCCTATTGGTCTTTGTCAGCTCTGTATGCGTTCACGCTATGATGCTGCGGCCAGTTGTGTATTTCTTGTTTACATTTTGGCCAGGCATTCACCCTAGTCGTCATGTCTTGCCTTTGCTTCTCTTGATTTGCTGTACCACATTTCTGTTCTTGACTCATTGTTGTGATGATGGCACACACACACCCTTCCCTCTTCTCACCCAATATAGGATGCCTCTTCCGCCCCCTGTCTTTGGGCCTGGGTTGTGTCTCGCTCACATTTAAATCTCCGCCCTCAACAATCTGAAGTGGGCTAGAAAGGAGGGGATGGGGCAAGAGGGTGTGCGGAAGACAACAAAAAGAAAAAAAGGGCAAGGGAAAATATAACGAGAGCGGTGCGTGAAGATTAGGCGGAGAGTAAGGAAATGCCGTGGGGATGGAAAACGGTAGTAATCGGGGCGAAGAAGGAGAGAAAAAGGGAGCTCCCAGAAACATGGATGCATGCTCCAAGCAATGCAAAAGCGAAAGCAAAAGCGAGGGAGGGACACGAGCGAGAGCCGTGAGTTAGCAAGCGACAAGGCTGGCGTCGAGGATCGTGAACTTGGGTGTGGCCAGTTGTTAATTGCTGGATGCGTGCTGTGAGACTTTTGGCGGGATCCCTTTTTGAGGCCGCTAATACCGTGAAATTAGCCATATTACACCTTGCAGCACGCAAAAGTAAAAAACCCAGGGTTTGTTATTGAGGCCACAAAGGGGACCACGATGTGTAGCAAAGCCAGAGCCAGGACAAGGCTAAGCACAGCAAGGCTTCCAGAGCACAGAGCATAGAGCATGTACTATGCCGGGGGACTGCTCTGGAGAGAAAAGGAGAAGAGCACTAGGAGTCGGATGGAGGCAAGCCAAGGCTAAGCAGTGGTTGAAATGCAAGATGTCTCTTTGTTCCAGGCTGACAGTACTCTACAATGACGAAAAGAGCCGAAAGCGACATCGCGAAGGCAGCGTCGCTGCTCACATCGCGCCATGTTTCTTGTTCAAGTTCCTCAACCCAGAGTCGGGGTTTACCCATCCATCATCCAAAACACAGAACCCAGGCTTGGGCATTCTATATTTGATAGTCGTGGGCTAATTGGTGATTGTATCCAAGGGGGCGGCGCTTTAAACGAAGCGGAGATGTGGGAAGGGAAAATGGCAAACGAAGCTTAAGCGTTAAGCGCGCAAGGGTTACCCACACGAGGGTTATCCTCCCTAGTTTGCCCCTTTCTCCCGGAGTTATCAGATTTCGGGAAAATAGAGACCCCGACATGGCGAGCGTCTAGTGCGCCCTGTACATGCCGAGGACCGCGCTGGGCTGTCTTAACTTGTCTTGTTTGGGGGCCTGGGAAAAAAGCTGATGAATGCAAAGTCCACCTATCTCCCGAAGCACAGCAGACATTCATTGAGGGGGACGGGATTGTGGAAGACAGAAGAACCTTGATGCCGCCTTTTTTCTCATCCACTTGGGTGGGTGCCATCGTTTTTGTTTCATTTTCATTTGCATCTCCATCGCCATCCTCATTTCCATGTGTTGATGCTTGCTTTGCTCTATTTTGTGGCAACAAGAGCAAGAAAGACGCCCGTGATTCCTGCATTTCTAATTAAATTAGCGTACCACTGGGCTGGAGCACTTCCGGCCGGCTTAGAAATCGCGCAGGGTGTTGGAGTTCATGCGTAAGCCCAAAATGTGTATTTGCAATTCCGAGGCTTGTGATGAAGTCCGGAGTAAGAAAACACACTGAGGTCGGATTTCGTTTTGTCCGTGCTGTCAAAGAAGATGCTAGAAAGATCCAGGTCTCATATCCAATGTCCGTCATGCTGATGCTAACGGAGGATGCATACATGTTTCTTGGCTTTGGCTTCCACCTTGTCATCTGAAGTTTTTCAGCGGAAATGCCGGACTTGAAGGCAATGTGTTTGGAGCACAAGGCCCCTGAAAAAACAGTAGCCTGCGCTGTAATTCCGGGCAGAGAAAGCGGTGGACAAAAAGATTACAGCGGACCCAGTGGGCTTTACAGTTGGCAGAGACTCGACAGCAGGCCCACAGGGCTTCCTAGGCGCCCAGTAGTGAAAATTGTCTGCAAACGGCCAGCTTCTTTGTTGCTGGATTCACGCTGCAGAGTTTGGCTTGAGCCATGGAGGGGCGGAAAAGCAAGTGACGTAAGTCTTGAGGGCTAGTTGTGCCCAAGGCCAAAGGCCGGCTTGCTGCTAGTGCAGCCCTTTGCTTGACTCATGCGTCAATAACAAGGCGGCTACAGGAAAGCCGCTATTTCCAGCTGGCGGGCGGAGCAGCAGGAAACGCAGTTCTAGATTTCACAAGCAGCTTAGCTCGGCTTTGCTTTGGGTAGCTAGCTATAACCGTCATGTGCTATCACCCATCGGTGACAAGCCTAGGGCCTGCAATATCAAAAAGACCTGCCCTGGGTGGCACAACAAGGGGGCATGCCTTCGGCTCGGCTTGGTGTTAAAAGCCGGCACCAGCTAACAGGAAAGAGGTTCAGACATCGTTTAGATTAATGTCGGTCTAAATGCCGAGGTGGATTAGCCAGGCAAGGCAGCAGGCCAAAGATAGGAAGCAGACATTGGGTTGGCTTACAGCGCAAGCTAGGCTCAGGTCATGGGGCAGGCAGAAGCCAGAGGAAATACACTTGTTGGTATTATGCATCAAGGCCAGCCTAGCCTAGCCTTTTCTTGTCTTTCTTTGTTTTTGCCTGCCTGGAGAGACAATGACAGTAGAGAAACAGGAGCTCCCTCCCCAGGCAGAAGTCTAGGAAAAAAGAAAAAGGAAAGAAAAAAAACCAAGAGACAAGTCTTGCTATTCAGGCATCAGCAAGAGGGACAGGGAAAGAAGACGAGTCGCACCAATTGCATTCTCGCTCACGTGTCTTGTCTTGTCTTTTTCTTGTGTGTCATCTCGCAGCTCATTTCGCTCCATCCATTCCGTCATCGTGGGCAATTGGTAATGCTTCTTCTCTTTGCTCGCTGATTACCAAAAGCGAGCACAGCACGCCAAACTATATCATCATGGTGACTAAAGCACAACTTTGATTTCAAACCCGATTGAAAGTACCTGCAAAGTACTCCGCCTGCCGTTTGTGCAGCGCGAGATACCGGGCAGGTACCTTGAACGGAAAGTGGAATAGAGCTAAAAACGAAAGCCTCTTCCCCCTACCAGGTCAGATTTCAGATTCACGATGAGCCATCGAAAGAAGGCCCAGAAACAAAGGCCCAAGGCTAGAAGTAGCTTCAGAGCCCACACAACAGAGACAAAAGGGTCGAGGCTCACAGCATGAAAGTGATATACGCACGCCTTTTTCGGCCTCGCTTAGCTGGCCGCCTAGTACTTTTTGGGCTGGGCCTGCAAAGGATAACTAAGGGGCATTGAAGGCTCCGTGCCGCCGAGGTGCTGCAGACACGCCCCCTCGCCGATGCTGGCCTATAGGATTTCCTTTTGTCCTACGTCTTTCTCGCTGTAACCGAGCCCGTCAATAGAGCAAATACACTAAGAGCCCGGCCAGCCATTTATTGAGTCAGAGTTTTTTTTTTCTTCCTTCTTGCATTTATTGTGGGGCTCGGCCAGCCAGAAACGAGGAAGGGGGGCGTGTTGGTGGAATTAAGAGGAGAAAAAAAAAGGGCGATGACAAAGCCTCTGTCGCTGTCCATCGATAAATTCCGCAATTTTACACAAAAAAGCTTAAAAATACAGCAAATTTATAGACGCCTTGGTCGGAATTTGTCTTCCTGGCGAACAAGAAACGAACATCCACGAAACTACAAAAGTATCGCCGGCCCCCCGCTCCCTCGCTCGTTCTGGCTTCCTGTTTCTGCATCTTCACCTCACTTCGTTTCCTTCCGCCATCTTCGGACCTTCCTGATTCTGGCCTCAACTTGGTGCACCGAGATTCTCATCCGGCCTCTTATTACCTGCTCGACTGAACCGACTTCTCTTTGTCTGCTTCATTCTTCTGCTATTGCCCTCTCCACTGCGCACTGCTGCCTATATCAGCCCTGTCACTCAATTAGCGGCCAGTGCTCTCTTTAGCCGTAATCACAACACACATACCAACCGGGTTTTTCGAGTCCTTATATATAACCTATCTGCCTCTGCTTCTTCCCTGCATCTTTTCTCCTCCACAATGATTTCTTCACCATCATCCAAGCCAATCCGCTCTAGCCCTCTGGCGTCTTCTTCCTCCGCCGACTCCACATCGCCTGCTTCATCAATCTCCTCTGTGTCTTCAGTATCCCCCGTCTCTGTCAACCGCTCTACTATGTCCATGACTCAAACCTACTACTTGGCTCACCGTGCCCGTTCAAAGCTTGGAGCCGAAGCCTCTCGCTCCGACCACAACCTCCGCGTGCTTGTTGGCCACGCTAACCTTCTGGATACTCTGATGCTGGAGCTTGCCGAGGCCGAGCGCGAGCAGGAGACCTGGTACCACAACTCGCCGGGGTCTAGCAGCAAATCAACCTCGACTACATCTACTTCGCCCTCACAGGCCCGCCACATCCAGTGGGCCGACCAGTACATCAGCCTCGGAGACTCTGACTCTGATTCATCTTCGGACGACTGGGATGTGTCCTCCACCGAAGACGAGGAGAGTGACGACGAAGTTTTTGCCGACCACATTCCCGAAACCTCTTCTTCACTTCACCGGATGCCCAAGAACGCTGTTGCTGGGTCCTTCTCGCCGTCGGTCGTGACCATTTCTGCTGTTGAGTCCGACTCTGACTCTGACTCCGAGTTTGACGACGACGAGGACCTGTCGCAGCTGGGTCTGGTCCGCACACCCTCCCACAGCGGCAGTGCTTCCGGGTCTCCGCCCGAGCTGGCCCTGGACTGCGACCTGGACGACTCCTCGGACGACGAGGCTGACATGCCTCCATCGCCTCCTACAGCCATCATCGATATCTACCGTGCTAGCAGCAAAAGCAGCGGCAAGGAGTCTCTGTTCCTGACGGTGCCGCCGCGGAGCCCGTCAAGACTGGTGAGCAATGTGTCTGTGTACTAGACAGTAGCATGCAGACGCCCACTGCTCCTGGTTATTTTTGCTTTCTTTTTTTTTTCTTTCATGTTTTTCCATCTCCTCTCTTCACTTGGCTTTTACTCTCTACTCTTGCATTCTCTGCATACATTTGCCTGCGTCGCTGCTGCTTGTTATACACTATTCAGTGCATCATTTGTGCACTTGACGTCTTATGACTTGTTTTTTTATCTCTTCGGAGCCCAGGCTACGGGATCCCAGGACTGAGTGCATATCTGCACCATTGTTTGTTCTTTTCCTTTCTGTTGTCTATTCTTTTTTTTTTTTTTTTTATCCCCGTTTCAACCAACTCTTGCATCTGGGCAAAGGCGTTTCATTGTTTTCTTCTGTTCAACTAGGAGAGAGCCGTTATTCTCTTCACATTACAGTTCCGGGCCCCGTTTTTGCTTGCCGAGTAGGCACCTCTGCATCGCGAACTCTGGGGCACCTATTTTCTTTGCTTTTTCTTGCTTTGGGAGGACTTGTCGGATTTTGGGATATCATTTGCATAGCTCGCTTTGCTCGAGTCATTTATTTATATTCTCCCACTCTCCCAGCAACACACCACTGGGCAAGGGCTTGGTCGAGTCACTATGGTTTTATTTTTTATTTATTTCATGTTATTTTGCTTTACCACAAGAATATACCTAGAAAATACAATAGGAAAAGACGAGCCTCGTCTTGTATTGCAATAGTTCTATCTTTGGCTTTATCCACTGTGCATGTGTGTGTATGATTAAGCAGTTCCCTGTGGTGTAGTGTGTGATCGGGCGACGCTTGGCTTTGTAACGGGCTTGGCGTGCTCGGGTTCGGTTTTAAGACAGGGGTCGAAATCTCACTAGAAAGCCGATGGTTTTCAACGAAATGGTTGTCGTGCTGTGTGCCCTGTCCCGTGTTGTGTTGTGTGGTGTGTTGCGCGCTGCGTGCTGTGTGATGTTTGTGTTGGAGTTTGATTGATGATATTAGGAGCTGCCAAGCAATTTTTTGTGTCTGAATTTTGGCGTATTTTACTGTATTTTATTTCCATTTTTTCACTGCTTTTCTTTCACCGCTCAATCTACGCTATAGCAGCTCTGTTATTACTGCTACTTCTAGGAGCCCAAGTCTGGTCTACTTTTCATTTTTTCCTCGTTTATCATCAACGCCTTACTTGCCTTTCCCTTCTGTTGAGCTCTCATTGCCCCGGTTTTTGCTTACACCAGTCTTGTCTTACGTTTGTTTTTCGTCTCCCTGGCTTCCCCTTCGCCGTTATCTATCCAGGCCTCGCTTGCTCTCTATCTTCATGTCTCTCATCTTGCAGGAGATGACCGGCCTGATCTTTGTCCTTCATGGGCCTCAATTTGCTTTTCTCTTCCCCTTTTTCCTGCCTTGGCCTTTTTGCAGGAAACTAAAGGGAAAAAAAAATCTTCCCTGCTGTAAGAAGAAAACGACAATCCACCTTTTTCTACTCCTTGTCAACTCTCCATTTCTCTTACAAATCTCACGATCCTCGCCAAGCTTCAAGTACTTTTGTGCTTGCTTTCACTTTGTGCACCCCCTATCTCCCCAGTTTTCAGTCTAGTTCAGCTTCTCCTGCTGTCTCCGGTGGCTTCCTCTTTCTTTCCGCTCCCTACTTACCCGTCCTTCTGTAAACAATCCCCAATCCCTAATCCCTCTCCATTCTCTTTTCCTTCCTTGCAGCCACACATGCAGCATTCATTGTGTTTGAATGTTCATGTGACCTCTCAGAGAATTCTACACCAAAGCTTAGCAAGGTGCTTCTCCACTTATACTTCTCCACTTCTTCATGCTGCAAAACTGCCTTTTTAGGACAAAACCTGGCGGGGGTAAAATTTTGTGGCTCAAGCCCAACCATGACACGAACCCGAGTCTAACCAAAACATAAACGAACAACCGGCGGAACAACAGCAGAAAGTATCAGTACGCAATGCCGTACCAGGGCTTCTGGGGTGCTTTGTTTTCGGTGGCTTGAAAAATCTTGCAACCCCAGGTTGTTCCCGCCAGAGCTTGGTCCTGGGAAGCCTCACGACAACAAAGCCAAGAATCTCCTCTGATGCCTTGGTTGAGTGCTTCTATCTGATTGCAGCTATGTGCATGTGCAATGTAAGCTTCTAGGCCTTCCCTACCCTACCCTTTTGACTGAGACACAACTCTATGGTACTGTCACCTTTTAGCTCCAACTACATTAAGCTTTAGCATGGCTATTTAGAACTGCCATGTGCTAGTTCTAGGCTACTTGGACTACTGAAAGTCTTACAAAGGGTTGCTTTCAAGAAGCCTTTGGAAGACTAGGCACACAGGCCTCCAACAAAAGCGCCTAGCTTTACTCTTGCATCTGTTGTCTCGTCGTGCGCCGGCTGGTATTTAGTAGTTGATGTCTGAGCTGACATGGGTGCTATGTACTTATCTAGCACCACATCAGCAAAAAGCCTTCCTCAAGATGTCTGATGTGTCTATGAGTCAACAACTCCAGGCTATTGGCCCGGCTAGCTGCCAGATCTGCGGCCACGCTTTCAACAGAAAGCACACTTGGCGTCGGAGGACATCGAGAAGATGCACGTAGATCGCTAGACAGACTGCCCCTTTCCCCCCCCCCCCCCAGCTTCGCCATAGTTAGCCTGAGAAAAGAAAACAGGGCCACAGAGTGGCTAGGCTAAAAGAATGGCCTAGCCTCCTGTGCCCGGATTACTCGGCGCTGGCTTCTCTCTGGGAAAAGCGCCCCCATCCCGCTGACAATAAAAAAAAGTCTGTTTGCTAATGGGCAGAGTTTGTCACTGAAGAGGTAGTAAGTGGGCCAATATCTCGCCTTACTTGTCACACATTGCCTGAGGAATGCTTGGATGGTCCTCATCCTCCAGGGTAGTGTATACCCGACTGCCATTAGAACTCGATCTTGCTAAACTTACGGTAAAAGCGATTCTTAGGAAACTCCCTAGAAGCCACATGCTTCCCCATAATAAACTTGGCGGTGGGGGCCTTGGCGGGGTTGAATCGGCAATCTTCACACAGGAAAATGCGGTTATTGGCCAAGGTATAGATAGGTGCCTATGCCTACGTCACCTCCCTCGGGGTAGAAATTAGAACAATTCAGTCCAGCTGATATCTCGAGCTTGACAACAGAGAGCAAATACGATAACCACATTGCAAGTGTCAGTGCTGCACATGACAAACTATGGATCGATACTTGTCACTGCAGCAAATGACCAGCATCCTCTTCCCATTATCCTTCCTTGCCATCTTTAGGCGGCTTCAGAGGGTAGCGGGATTTGCTAGAGCCTCAATCTCGTAGGTGTGGTTTGCCTAAGCCGGCCCCAACCTCTAAGTGGGTAGGCAATGGGATCCCGAGACAGGAAAGAGAAGAGTTGAGGTTCAGGCAGTACTGGGGTCTTCCATATAGTGGTAGCAAACTCTGATGGCCCTTCTTCTCTGTTGAGCGCAAAGAGGACCATTATCGTTTTTCTTTTTTCCAGCGTTCTCCTTTGCTCTAGTCTCGTAATTCTCCTGCCCACAGGTTTTTCCTGACTCACCCTGGGTATACATCGTTTCTATCTTGTTCTTCGCTAAGACGCATACCATGCCGGGCTTTTAAAAAGCTGCCTCCCTCGCCTCATGGCTGCTCGCACGCCCCTCCCTGGTTTGGTTGAAGTCTAATATCCCCGGTCGGGTTCACACAACTAACTGGCCGGTTGACCGAAAGTTTTAGATCTCCTTGCTCTCATGCACTTTCACCCGAGGTGAGCTGGAGATGAATCATTACTGCTTCGTTGCTGTTGTGATTGTTGCTGAGCTGACCTTTTTTTTTTCTTTCTTTCTTTCTTTCTTTTGTTATCTCTCACTGACATTGCGCACAACTCTGGCAACACGAAACATCAACAAGCACGAGTAAATCCACTAAACTCAGGGCTAGGCTGGTTCATTTGTAATCTTGAATCCCCCACAGAGCCCATCCCCAATCCTTCTGCCTCGGGCTCAGTCTATAGCCAGACATACGGAAAAGTACGCAAGCTTCACTAAGCGGCCTTAGCTTGCGTAAAGGACACATGGAATAATGATACTCCCCAAGAACCTTTCTAACCCGCCTTTTCTCGGCTCAGTCGAGGAGCGGCTAAAACAGCAATCAAGGGAGTTTTCATGTCGGGATCAACAAAGAAGAGCCTGTAAGCGAGGAGAAAGACAAAATCAAGTGTGTGGTCTGCATGGGTCGGAATTTGGGCCCGCTCATCAATCTAGACTAGACTTTGAGTTGCTTGAGCTTGAAACAACAATAGGTCGGAGCTAGATCGTCTTGTCCTGTGCGGGCTCTTTTGTCTACTCACTGCTCTTGGTTCGGCCTCTTTATTCATTTGCTGCAAAAATCCCACCTGCAAAAAGAGAAATAGCAACGCACATCGGCGCATAGATACATACATGGAGACGCACATAAAGGCCTATCACACGTCCCAAGACATCCGAGGCGGTGAGCCGCCCTATGACAACATACAGTCTGAGACACACCGAAATTATGTATGACTGTTGGTATGAGGCATCACATGGAGCTGAAATGAAAACATTGCCATGGGGGCCAATTCACGCCTTTGACTAGAGGGGGAAAGAGAGTTTGTAAGAGTTGCGGGAATGACCTAGGGAAGGGAGAAGCAGGAGGGGGGTCAGAAGAGAATCTTGCACTACAAGCAAACAAGTCACAAGTCGTGAATCACATTCTGAAAAAGACTAGACGGCACGGGGTTTCTCGGGTCCGCGACTTCAAGGCAGAAGAGGACAAAAATTAATAAAATCGGGGATACCATCAGCCCACGGATAGCGCACCCCCTCGGGTCATCTGGAAAGAGGGAGGAAGGGGTTGTTTCCCATGTGATCCGAGTTTCCCGGTTTTCAGGCTGACTACGGTTTCTCTTTGTCTGGCCGCCCGACCATACGCCTTAGCCCTAGACAAAGCTTAAAAGAAGAGAAAACATGCTGGAAGGCACACACTTTGGTGTCTTGATTTTTTCTGTCTTGTGGTGTCAGCTTGGCTGTCTAGTGACTTACCTTTATGTTACAAAAATGATCCGACTGTCCTTTGCTTCTTCGTGTACACATGCCACTGCAGGATGCACATCTGGCGGTGCAACGGATAGTGAGTAGTCCTATCTTGTGATGTCTATGTTGTTATATATATGTGGCTGGTGTTAATTGATGCTTCTCATGACTGTGTCAAGCCTCTGTGGTCTCAGGAAAACTTAGGTCAGGTCCCTTCTGTCGCTTACTGATCACTAAGCGATCCCTTATCGATAAATATCCGCGCCTGGTTAAATGGTGCGCATCTGCAACTCCACCGGTCGGATTTGCTGTCTCATAGCACGTAAACAATCTCGTCTAAACAACCTACGCTTCCAATACATCTATAGTTTCGCACATCGCCCGCAATTGCTTCCACATGCTGTTCAATACCCGTCGAAACTGATTGGCAGTTTGATAGTCTTTTGTATCCCGTTTTGGGCCAACAAAGAAACAATGTTTGAAGCCCGTCTCGAAGTGTAAAAGCCCCACAATGCTGGTAGTGCGGAGTTGAGCGGCAAGTCAGGGCGGGGCGGGTTTTCCTGGTTAGGAAGGTGCGTGTTTTTAAGACCCACTGTTTGTATCTTGGAGTAACTGCAGAGCACGGTAAATCACGAACGGACGAGTGAACCTAATAAATTTATACGTGGCAACCATGATATCTACAGAAAACTATATACACATGATTCAACCGGAACATGTCCTGTCCTTAGGCCTGGGCTTGGAGTGAGTCCGCAAGCTTGGCGTACGATCCTTTGGTAATTTCCTCAAGGATCGGCTTCTCCTCCGGCTTCCATCCGAGCTGCTCTCTAGCCTTGCGGCTGGAAGCCCGGCTCGATGACGTCAGGACTGTGACCATCATAGGGGTAGTCATGCTTTCCAGAGTTGCCTTAGGAATGCTCACTACTGGCACCTTGAGCACCTCGCCAATCGCCTCCGAAACCTGCTTAAACGATACGTTGTTGTCCGATACTGCGTGGTAAATGCCCGATGTTCGCTTCTCGGCCGCCAGCACGTACACTTCGGCGCAATCACGCACGTGCACCGAGCTAACCAGGGCCGAGCCTTCATCGACATACATCGCTGTTTTTCTCTGCGCTGCTGAAGTCATCATCATGGCCACACCGCTGGCCTGCTCCCCGTACACGAAGGCCGCTGGGCGCACGACATTGACCACCACGCCATGCTCTACGCCCTTGTCAAGCGCATATGTTTCGTTCTGGCCACGTAGGCCAAACACAGTGTCCGCGTACGGGGCTGTCTCATCGACCTCACTTCCGTCAGCCGGCTGCGTGGAAACTAGCACACCGGTAGTCTGCACAAACACTGAACCAGGCCGCATTGCGCCAATCACGGCATCAATTACGATGCGGTCCGTGTTCGAGGCCTCTTTGAAATCGGCGCTTGGCTTGCGCAGGTCAAGGTCGTACGCCACGTTGATGAAGTAGTCGGCCTTGGCAGCTTCAGAAGCTAGAACGTCAAGAGAGGCCAATTCGCCACGAACGGGGGTGGCGCCAAGCGCAGTTAGCTTCGCATCGCTAGATTCGCTGCGGGAGAGGCCACGCACGGTCCAGCCGTGGGCAATGGCCTTTTTGACGATTTGAGAGCCAATGTAGCCGCTACCACCGGTGATGAAGGCGTTATTAGTGGACATGATGGGTGATTGCTGCGAGTGGAAGCAAAGTGAAGGGTGTATATCAAATAGAGTTGGTGGGAATTTGCTGAAAAGTGTGAAGATGTATGTATGGCTGTGATCGATGAGAACAGAAGTAGCTAACACTGGGAAAGCTCTTCCTCTTTATAGACATCTGAACTCTTAGGAGCTGCTTGCCATACTCATGGCAGTCGCTTTGTCCATATCTGCCTTTAATTCTTTCATTTTTCCCCTCCTTCCTCCCGCCATTCTCTAGCGATACAGACAGCGTGTGAGTCTGTGTCTGTGTTCTGATTCATAAGACACGTACACTAAACCTACCTGTTAGATTTATGAAACGGGTATCTACGAAGGCCTCCCCTAAACCAAGGCTAAAGGGATGTGGCTTGTGTAAAGCAAACTTGCTATTACAAGGCCCCTTGGGCGGAACTCTCCCCATGAACCAAGCATATGTAATATGAAAGCCCCTACCTTGATTTTCTTTTGGCTGGGGTAGCTTAGGCAGCTGTCTTAGCTAGCTCTGCATTGCCTGTGCAGAGCTTGGATAAACTCATCCATTTCTGCGCCGTTAATTCGGGTTGGGTAGTTCGTAAGCTTGCATGATGAACACATGGGTTAGGGCACATGACGGGGGGGAAGGGGCTTTGTTTAGTCTAGCACTTCTTGGCGAGAAACACAGGTTGTCTCTCACAAGCGACGTAAGAAGCTTCAGGTCCATAGGGACAAGCATGAAGATATCTAAACACAAAACGTCAGAGAAGCCTACGGTGTCTGAGATGTCCGTCGCGGGTGGCTGGTTCCTCTCCGCGGCCTGTTGTCTAGAATTAGGGTTAGAGGATAGTTGTCGCCTGAATCGAAATATATCACATACCTTTACTACCTCTCATGCTTTCAACATGACTCGGGCCTCTAAGCCATCCGTACCGAAGTCTTCGGAGGCCTTTTATGGCCGACATCAGTAAACCCTCCTGCATTACAACCTACAAGCAGCGGGCAAACTGGAGCTCCAGTTCCTGTGGTCATCCTGAGGTTGACAATCGATACTGGTAGGACTTTGCAGAATTTGCAGCACTAGAGCTTAGAACCTCATATGTTGAGTTTTGGATGTTCAACTGCATTAGTGTGTACATCATGTCTCGGTTAGACATATCAATAGTGACGCGCTGCTGGCAACGGGGTACTAAAAGATCCCGCTCGGCAGTTGCTTCCTGGTGCCCCTGCCCTGCGCATGATTTCTTTCACGGGTTTTCCTGTACCAACTGAAACTGACTGATAGTCAGTTGTGCCCTGCTTTCAAGCCAACAAAGAAACAATATCAAAGTACAAGAGCCCCGTAGTGCCGAGGGTGTGGGGTTGGGCGAGGTCGGTTTTCCCTGCCTGACTCAGAAGGTACGTATCTTTTCAAGACGACTCACAGTTAACAACTTGCGAGTGGACAAGAAAGCCTCAGAAAAGCATTCGTATTGATAATGATTTCTTTAGAAAAGTCTGTCTACATGATTCGACCGGAGCATGTCTTGCCATTGCACCTGGACTCGGAGCGAGGCCGCAAGCTCAGTGTACGATCCTTTGGTAATGTCTTCAAAGATCGGCTTCTCCTCCGGCTTCCATCCGAGCTGCTCTCTAGCCTTACGTCCAGAAGCCTGACTCGGCAACGCCAGAAATCCGGCCACCATAGGGCCAACAGCGCTTTCCATAGTTGTCCTAGAAACGCCCACTGCTGGCACCTTGAGCACCTCACTGATCGTCTCCGAAATCTGCTTAAGCGATGCGCTATTGTCCAATACTGCGTGGTAAATGCCCGATTTTCGCTTCTCGGCCGCTAGCAGATACACCTCGGCGCAATCACGCACGTGCACCGAGCTAACCAGGGCCGAGCCTTCATCGACACACATCGCTGATTTTTTCTCCGCTGCCGAAGCCATCATCATGGCCACACTACTGGCCTGCTTTCCGTACACGGAGGCCGCTGGGCGCACGACATTGACCGCTACGCCATGCTCTACGCCCTTGTCAAGCGCACGTGTTTCGTTGTGACCGCGTATGCCAAAAGCGGTGTCTGCGTACGCGACCGTCTCGTCGGCCTCACTGCCGCCAGCTGGCTGCATGGCGACCAGTACATCAACTGTCTGCACAAACACTGGACCAGGCTGGTGGGAATCTGCTGAAAAGTGTGGAGATGTATGTATGGCTATAATCGAGGAGAACAGAAGTGGCCAACACTGGGAAGGCTCACCCCTTCATAAACGCCCCAGGACTCAGGATTTGCTTGCCATACTCATGGCGGCTTTTCCCAAACTAGGCTTATAAGGATATGGCTTTTGTGAGCTAAGCTTACCTTGCCAAGTCCTTTTGAATGGAACTTCACCTATCCGGTACAAACGATTACGGCTTGATTTTCTCTTAGCAAGAGTAGCCTCATCCTTATATCACCCATGCGAAATTAGAATCAACTAATTAACTTCTCGCTGCTAACCCCGACTAGGCGGTTTGTATGCTTCCCTGATAGACACAGAAATGAGGGGGCACTGCTTAGTCCAGCACTGCTTGGTGAAAAATGTAGGTTGTCTTTTGTAGGCAGCATGCGAAGCTTCAGGCTTATAGGGGCAGATAGGACATAAAAGGTAGGTAATGTTGCGGTGCAACTAGGGTTAGAGGGAAATTGTCGGCTAAACAAAACATCTTTTACCCTCACCAATGTCGCCAATCACGATGAAGTAAGCTTAACGTTTCATTCTTTTTGGCCTTGCTCTCGTCTCTAGAAAACCATTCGCATCAAAGTCTTTGGATGCCTTTTATGGCCAACTTTGACGAGCTCTCTCATATTGCGACCTCTAAGCAGTGGGCAAACTGGATCGTCTATTTCCCCGCTTATTTTGGGCTTGATCATCGATACTAATAGAGCTCTTTTTTGTGCAAATTTGTGCGGTACTAGAGCTTAGCATTAGCCATGAACCTCTCACGCTGCATTTTGACTGCTCCGCTCCGGAGCCGGACTGCATCAGTGTGCACCACGTGTCTTGGCCGGCCATTTTTACAGAGACGTGCCGTGGGCAATGCAGCACTAAAACCCATCGCTGAGCCGTTTCTTTCCGGCGTCTCTGCCTTGCCAGAAAGACGCTTGATTTCCGTTTCGGGTCCAGACGCAGCCAAGTTCCTCAATGGCGTGGTAACTGCTGAGATCAAGGGTGATGGGCAGCACCCTCCGGTGCAATATGCAGGGTTCCTGACTGCACGTGGCCGTGTGATCAACGACGTGTTTATCTATGCAGATTTCCTGGGCATTGGCAAGGATGGGCCTGAAGCATCGTTTCTAATTGAGGTAGATGCAAGCGAAGCACAGAACTTGGAGAGACTCATCAAGAAGTACAAGCTGCGGGCAAAGTTCAACACACGACTGCTGGACCAGGGCGAGGTGGGACTATGGGTAGCGTGGAATGGGAAGGACAAGGCAGCCTTGAATCGGGACATACTGCAGAGGCACTACGGCGGCCCGGTAATTGCTGCGGCTGATGCGCGCCTGGCGCAGCTAGGATCGCGGATTCTATCACCCCATAGCCACAAGTCACCTGCTGGTGTATTGGGCATAAAGAGTGTCCCGCCGGAGGCGTATCGTTTGCGGCGGTATCTACACGGAATTGCGGAGGGCCAGGGCGAGATTATGAAGGCAAATGCGCTACCGATGGAGATGAATATGGACATTCTAAACGGAATCAACTTCAGAAAGGGCTGCTATGTCGGTCAGGAGCTGACGATCCGCACTAGACACCGCGGTGTAGTGCGCAAGCGGCTGTTGCCGTGTATAGTGTACACCGAAGAGGATATGACGCCGAAGGGTCTTGAGTACAGCAGCCATGGCGACCTGACGGCCAACATCCCACAGGACACGGGCATTTTCCGGGCAGTCAAGAGGCGGAGAATCCGGTCGTCAGGCAGGTGGGTCGGCGGCGTAGGCAACATTGGCTTGGCATTGTGTAGAATCGACTTCATGGCAGGGCTCACAATCCCCGGAGAAGAGCCGGATGCTCCGGAGGTATACAACCCGTTTGCTGAATTTGACATGAAGTTCCAACCCAAGAACGAAGCACCTATCGAGTCTCGTGTCCCTGATCCCGATGGCATTACCGAGGAGCTGGTGAACACAGGCGGGGGTGCGATAATGGAGACTCTTTCAGCTAGCAACAAGGTTGAACATACGCTGCGCGTAAAAGCGTTTGCGCCTGAGTGGATGAGAAGCGCACTGGACCAGCAGCTGGGAAGGGCCAAGGACGAGGAAATCAAGGATGAAGGAGAGGAGGAGGAAGAGCAGTGAGTAGTAGTACGGCGCTATGAGGCGCCACTAGAGCTGTTGAGGCTCTGTGTATTTTGTGTACTTTTAGTATGTTAGCAATTTAGAGCTACTGTCGTCTAGTTAGTATATGTATAGCTAGAGCCGATTTGCACAATCCGCCAAGTGAAGCCGTGGCAATCCCGATTGCAATGCATACTATGATGATTCGACCGCTGCCGAAGACCGAGAACGAAGCTGTGCTGGTAAGCACTGGCCAATCACAGGCTGCAGCTGAGCTTTTCCAGGAGGGGAGAAGCTTTACTTTTTTATTCTTGTTTTTCACCTTTTTTTCTTTCCATTCTGCTATTTTGCTTCGTGGTTTCCTTTTTGTTTACTACCTGCTGATCTTTGCAATTTGTCACGTGAGAAGCTGCTCTTTCCTTTACTGGATCAAGAAAAAATATTTACCATTCTTACTTATCTCTTCTCTTAAGGCCCCCCCCCCCTCCCCGACCACATCCCGCCTTGGAAGAACCTTGCCGATAGAAATTTGTTCATCTAGATCTTGACTCCTCTTTGGCGGACCAACTAGACGAATCAATTGCCCAAAAACTTGCTCTTCCCTACAATGGCCCGATCCGCCGCTTCTGCTGGCCGCTCTGTGCGGAAGAATGGCCCACTCAAGACGACGTACTTGGTCGCGTATAACTTGGCATCGCTGATTGCTTGGATGACTGTCCTGGGCCGTGTTGCTGCAACCCTGGGAATGCGCGGTCCGGTATTTGTTTATTCGGCCGCTGGCGAGTGGACCAAGTGGACACAGACTCTGGCACTGATGGAAGTTGTGCATGCGATGACAGGTGCGTACCTCTTCTTGATTGGCGAACTGGCCATGTATTAACGAGCTGTCTCGCTGCAGGTATTGTCCGCACTTCACCTCTGACTACCCTCATGCAGGTGGCCTCACGTATCCTCCTCGTCTGGGGAGTTGTTGACCTGTACCCTTTCCTCGCCCGCAACCTACCATACTCAACCATGCTGCTGGCCTGGAGTGCCACTGAGGTCATTCGCTACGGATATTTTGTCATGTCGCTGCTCGGCTCCGAGCCGTCATTTGTCGTCTGGCTGCGTTACAGCACTTTCTATGTGCTGTACCCTATTGGCATTCTCAGCGAGTGCTCTATGATCAAGGATGCTATTGTGCCAGCACGTGCTATTGGACCTGTGCCGCCGGCTGTGTACTATGCGATTCTGGCTATTTATGTCCCTGGTTAGTTTGCTTGCACTTTATACCTGCTTGTGTCCAAGGGCATTTCTGCACCAACATCGTTACCTGGCTGTTTACTGACTCTGGCGTCTTCAATCTCCTAGGCTCGTACATCCTCTACACCCACATGATGTCGCAGCGTAAGAAAGTGCTTGCTCGTCTGGCACAGGCCGATATCAAGAACGAATAGGGTGCCCTACCACCGACTACTACGAATACACGAATACTAGTGTCGATATTGATGCTAATTATTCGTGGCTAGATGGCCGACATCCCTGCGGCCACTTGTACCTTATTTCAGGGACTGTGTGCATGCATGTACACATTCAAAATAATGCTTTCTCTTTCTATCAGTAGTAATCTTGGAAAAGTAAAAGCCTCATCTGCCCTTATATCAATGATTCGGATGTATCTTTTAATGCTTTTCGCCCAGCCGACTTGTACCAGTCTGTTGTTTTGACCATGGCTGCAATATAGTCACTAGCCGCCACCACCAAGTCATCAAATCCTGAGTTTTTGCTTGACTCGAACATGTCTGCAGTATAGTAGTTAGCTTCTGTGCCTCCACAAAATTTCCTGATACCCCTCCTCGTTCACCCTATTTTTGCATAAAACTTACTTATATGAGCCGTGATCTCGTCGCCAGCCTTATTGTTCCTGACTGCTCTCCACGTCCCGCTGGGCGCATTGCCCGTAGGGAGCACACAGAAGGTGCGGTCTTTACTATACAACAGCGACGCATAGTTTGCCTTGGCCGCACCGTTGCCGAGTAGTGTATACATGTTCACGAATCCCGTTCCTTGTTCCTTCTGCAGACGTACCATGTAGGCCACACGCTTGCGTAGCTCTTCAGGCTTCCCCAGCACGCCGACAAATTCTAAATGAGAGCCGACCCATACGATGCCTGATGAGATGTTGTCGCGGTTATACCAAGCCGCTCCTGCACCAGCTGCAACTACCGCAGCACCGCCGGCTGCAATAGCTAGCTTGCCCCAAGTACCCCAACGCGATGAGCTGGTGGCAGCAGCAGCCGCAGTAGCTGCGGCGGCAGTAGCCGTAGTAGCGGCACTCGCAGATTGGCCTGAGGCGACATTACTTGCACTTGCAGCGCTTGCAGCAGCAGGCGCATTGCGCGACCAGAAGTCGCTCAGCTGGCCGGCAACGGATGAGGCAGTCATGTATTTCTCTTCAGCTCCATGGGCGATAATCCCGGGCGACAGCCCAAGAAACGGCGTATCAAAGGCAAGCACGCCTTGCACGTAGGGGAACATGAGACCACTGGAGAATGGGACACTGGCATCGGTAGCTCCAGTTGTGCAGCCAGTGGCATCGGAAGTACTGGCCGCGTTTGAGCCGGATCTGGAAGTAGGAAGGATGGGTATATCTGACGTTAGGGCGATGACGGTCTCGGCAGCTACAATCCCGCCCATGGAATGGCCGACGAGGATGGTATGGACCGAAGGATCGATAGTAGGCGACTGAGTGCCGGCATCGACTTCTAGATCAATCACTTTTTCTTGTAGCCTGAGTAAATGAAGCCATGTCAATGTAACAGAATTCATGCAATATCGCACAGTGAACACACACATACAGATGGAATAGATGCAAACTCACCAGTCGCGAAACCGGCCTACACATTCGCCAAGATTTCCACGTGTCTCATATCGAGGGTAAACAAGAGTTTCGATGTTGACATCCGGTAGCTCGGCAGCTACAATGTCTCGTAGCACTTTTGTGAATCTGTAATCCTCGCCAAAGGTGCTCTCGTCCCCCTAATAACGTGCAAATAGTGGTTGCCTGTTAGCGAGCAAAGCTACGGCCGAGGGATTTGGTGGATAAAAGGGCTACCTTAAAACCATGAATAAAGCAAAGCAAAAGGGTCTTTTTCTTCATCTTGTTCTTTATTGTTGTGTGCATGTTACTGGCTAATTACAGAATAAATTTACACATGTGCTTGATACTACATACACTCTTGTGCTTATTGATGAGACATTTGATAACCCTAGGCCATGTCTTAACCCTAATCCCTAGTAAGTATCGGCAAGGCGTTTGGTTATGTACTGTCCCCAGTTGAGAATACTGTACTTCTTCTCAGACTCTGTGGCATACGTGCCTGGAAGAGCCTCGATATCACGGTCAAAGTTGGGGTTGCAGAAGTAGCTGTATGGTAGCGTAGTTAGTCTTGTGCTTCGATGTGCCTTTGTGTTCTTTTCTTTTCTTCCCTATCGCTAGAAGACTTACGCAATGGAATAGCGGGCAGGGTACTCGGCGCTTTTGACGGGCGGCTCAACAACACGATGCACAGTGCTCTTGATGGTGTCGTTGCTCCAACGAGCCAGAAAATCGCCGGCGTTAATGACTACAGTGTCTTCAATAGGTGTGGCGTCGATGAACCTGCCATCAGGGCTGCAAACCTGCAGGCCACCTCTGTCGTCCTGGAACAAGCTGTAGACGTAGAGCGGATGCACAGACATTATCAGCATTGCCTCCTGTTATACCATGCGACGTGCTGCTGTCAAGTCTGACTTAGGTTAGGCTATACTTACATCGTAATAGATCCGTAGTCACTGTGGTGGCCTGCCCGCACAGCTGTCTTGAAGGCATCGGCCTTGACAGGCGGGTAATGAAGCAGACGCAGAGTGTTATCTCCCTTGTCCAGATATGGATCGAAGTACTGGTCGCCTAGACCCATGCCGATGCCGATAGCGCGCATAATTTCGATGTGTAACTGCTTGCACTCGCCAAAAAAGCTTGTCATCATAGCCCTAAAGCCTTCTAGCCCCGTTCCCTGCTCATTGGGCCAGGGGTTTGGGTAACCTCCTTCGCTCTCACGGCCGATTTCCAGGCTTTCCTTGATGTCGGGGGTAGTGTTGCGCAAGGCATCAATCTCGGTCTTGTCCGTCAGCAACGATGTCTTCTCGCGGCCAAAAGCCGAGTAACCTCGATTAGCTGTGGGGCTTGCCCAACTGAGAGCTAGCTTGTCCTCTTCAGGAAGGGCGAAGAAGCGAGACGACATGGAAAAAGCAGTAGCTCTAGACTCAGCTGAGATAGGAATGTTCTTCAGGTAGATAAACCCAGCAGTCTGAAAGCCCGCAAGAATGGCCTTGGCTGTTTCCTTGCGATCGACCTCGGAGCCATGAAGGAAGACAGAGAAATCGATAAGCTTAAGAACATGTTAGTTAGATGCGTGAAGAAGAAGCTAAAGCGGGGTGTTCCAACCGGGATGACAAAGCCATCTTCACTGACAGCGTTTTGGGCCATCGTGATAGAGTCTTTAGCAAGGAGAAACCTTTAGCACGGGTTGAAACCAGCGATGAATGAGCGGGGAATATAAAATATAGAGGAACAGTAAGAGAAGTTGCCAAAAAATGACAGCTTAAAAAGCTTTGCGGCTGCTATTTACCAGGTAGGACCAAGGCCATTTTATAGCTGGGCTTATCAACAGCAAAGCTGACCGGTTACTTTGGGTATCGGTCGTACCACAGTTTTGGAAGGAACGAGTGTCTTTCCTCTTATGAAACCAAGTTGCAAGTTGTTCTACAATTGGGGGGGGGGCTGCAGCCAATCCTCTCTTGTAGAACCCACCATGGCTTATCTATTCCCTACGTTACATTCTCATTGGCGAGTCTTGATGGTGATAGGAACAATGGGTGGGAAACTTCCTAATCGTGGAACCAGGTGTTGGAAGGCGGGGCACTGGGCTGTTTGGAAGGAAAGAGGACCTCACCCAAAGGGCAGGCGACTAATAAGGCTGAACGAGGGCAGTCACGTGTTGACTATGTCTCATTTTGCTGTTTATAAATACTGTCTTCAGGCATCATCACAACCATAGCTTCGCCCGCCCTCTATTGATATTCATTCCAGCCTTGGGATATTGTCAAGCTGAGTTCCAACTCGAGCCCCAACCCAGTCTCTAGCCCCAGCCCAGCTTCAATTTCAGTTCCAACCTTAGTGGCTACTGCAATATAGGTTGCAGCAGACAATGGCCACATACACCTCGCCCGTTGTGGATATCCACACTCATATGTACCCTCCCTCATACCTTTCCATGCTGGAGGAACGCACCACCATCCCCCTTGTGCGTTCGTTTCCTGGTGCTGACGAGCCTCGTCTGATTCTCCTCGATGCTGAAGTCGAAAACTTGGAAAAGGCTGGCAAGGACGCGTCCATTGGACTGCCTGGCCGACCCTTGACATCACACTATGCATCTTTGGAACAAAAATTACACTTCATGAACACACACAAGATTGACATCAGCGTCATTTCCCTTGCAAACCCATGGTGCGACTTTCTGGAACCAGAAAATGCTGCACCTCAGACTCATGCTACGAATGTTGAGTTTAGCCAAATGTGTGCGGCGCATCCTGGTCGCCTGTACTTCTTCGCAACTTTGCCTCTAACGGCCCCCATCGACCAGTTGCTGGAAGCCATAACTGAGCTAAAGGCGTTGGACTATTGTCGTGGCGTCATCCTGGGTACTTCAGGTCTTGGTTCTGGTCTGGACGATCCCAAAATACTGCCCGTTTTTTCGCAGCTAGCCCAAAACAAGCTGCCCGTGTTTCTACACCCACATTACGGCCTACCAAACGAGATGTGGGGCCCTAGGGCTAGTGCTGAGTATGGACATGTGCTCCCGCTGGCCATGGGTTTCCCGATGGAAACTACGATTGCAGTGACGCGGATGTTCCTTGCTGGTGTGTTCGATGCTACTCCCGACCTACAAATGATTCTAGCCCATAGCGGTGGCACGCTGCCCTTTTTGGCAGGACGAATTGAGAGCTGCATTATGCACGACGGACATCTTGTTGCTACCAACAAGACCAGCCCAGGTCGGCGGTCTTTATGGACGGTTTTGAAGGAGCAGATATATCTGGACGCGGTAGTTTACTCCCCCGTGGGACTGAAAGCTGCTATTGACGCCAGTGGCTCTGATCGGGTCATGTTTGGCACTGATCATCCTTTTTTTCCTCCTCTCAAGACGGATCCTCAGGGCGAGTGGGAAAGCGTCAGCCTGAATGCTGAGGCAATAGCCCTAGCGGCGAGCCTGGGGGCACAAGGGGCCATAATGGGAGGCACTGCCGCACGGGTGTTGAACTTGACAGGTAAATAGAATGGTGAAGTTCCGGATAGCCCTCACCAATAAATAAGCTATGACAAATGCATTGAGAGCGGTCAACCATGTATGAAATGATTCTTTAACGGCGGATGTCATGTAGCGATGCAAAGCCACGAATCCACATCTCGACTCTATACTGCCGCCGCATCGCGCAGCCTCTGTGCCTCGCGCATTTTGTTCAACACCCCAGTGACTTTTTCTTCGTAGCTAAGCGTTGGATCCCGCGTAAAGAAGTACGAGCTAGGCTTCTTGTTCTTTTTCTTGGCCTTCACTTTGGCGTCAGCCAGCTTCGCATCCGACCCAGATGCCTCCGCACTAGCGGCCTCCGACGTGGCAGCGCTCTTCTTGGCCGCCCGTCGCTCCTTCTTTTCCTGCAGCTTACGCAGCAATGCAGCCTCTTGCTCTTCTAACGAGTCGATGTCCTTTCTGCGTTGATCGCGCTCGGCCCGCTCAGCCTGGCGTTCGGCGAATTCGTGCTCCTCAGCCTCAGCCTGCATGCGCATGCGTTCGCGTTCCAGCTCGACCCGTTTCGCCTCGTCAGAGTCGCGCTTGAGCTTTGCTGCGTTTTCAGCTGCTTCCAGCTCGTCAATCAACTTACGCCGACTCTGGTTGAGGGCGTCTCGCTCGGCACGGCGTTTGGAAAGCGCGTCGCGGGCATCGTCATAGGCTTTGCGTGCGGCAGGTTCGGTTAGAATGTCCTTGGCGCGGCCAACAAGCTCGTAGATCACGGGGTCGAATTTTTCGCGGGTCTTGTCCGGGTGGTACTTGAGGTTTTGCCGACGCCAAGCACGATGCACGTCTTTGTCGTTGGTCGTGGTGTCGATTTTGAGAACATCGTAGAGGTCAACTTCCTTGGAGGCGTAGTCTTTAGCAAACTGCAGTAGGTCTGCGAGTGATCGTGCGCTTGTGTCTTCGCTCATCTTGCGGAAATCGGTAGTCTGTGTTTAAGGATGGGAAACTTTAAGGCTTTCCACAAGGAAGGAGATGTGCCTTGGTCTCATGTTCTAACCCAGGCATTAAACTTAACCCTTGGTGATACCCCACTTTATTTATGTTTAGATTTTTGGTGCGACCTAAGTCAGCAACTTCCAGTACGAAAGGCCCCACAATGATCATGATACTAACGATATTACAACTACCTATTGTTTAATGTTACTTAGTTTTTGCTTTTTACAAAGCCTATGGTTATATCCTTTTGCTTCCCCTAGCTACCTACGTCCTCTTTCTTCATGACAACCATGTCAGACTCTTCGTCTTCCTTGAACCCCCCCAGCAGCACTAGTGTTCCAAAGACTCTTACCAATGATCCTAAGCGCACCGGGTTTGACCCAACCCTAGCCTGGTACGAGAATTTATTTCGGGCATGCACGGGGCGGATGACACCTGAGGGTATTATACACTACCGCGAAAGCCGCTACATCGCTAACGAGGCACGTGATTGTGCGCGATGCGAGGAGTATCGTGACTGGATGTTCAAGTTTTCGCCGATAGTGCGCTTCATGCAGCAGAAGGTTGGCATGTTGCACGGCGAGCTAGATGAGCGCAACATAATCTGCCGGCGTTGCCCAACACGCATGACTGACGATGGCAGCGTACATCGCGTTGGCGGTGGGTTTAGTCCAGACCACGGCATTCTTATTTGTGCAAATGAGGTGCGCAATAAAAAACACATGGAAGATACACTGGCACACGAGATGGTACACGCATGGGATCACCTGCGGTGGAAAATGGATGCAGAGAACAACTTGCGCCACGCAGCCTGTACAGAGGTAGGTTTCTCCGCTGTGCTGCCAGAATACCGGATACTGGCTAACAAATAGTCTACTGGCTTTAGATTCGCGCTTCCATGCTAAGCGGCGAGTGTAGATGGACGAGAGAGTTCTTCACACGAGGCAATTGGAGTCTTTCGGCGCAGTTCCAGAACTGCGTGCGCGATCGAGCAATACAGTCTGTCATGGCTAGAGCCAAGTGCAAGGATAAAGCACAGGCCTCTAAGGTAGTCAACGAGGTCTGGGACTCCTGCTTTTCAGATACCCGCCCGTTTGACGAGGTTTATAGATAGGCGATGGGTCTTGGTCCCAAAGACTGGGTTTTTTCTTAGGCTCCGCTTGAGGCCGTGTACTATATTAATGTGTCGTTCCTCATACACTCAGTTGTCCTCTTTTTTGTAGTCTAGATCATGTAACAGCATAAGCAGTATGGGCAAAGTTCTTATCTATTTTCACGGAAAATTCTTGATATTCAAGGCAAGCGATGTGACTATGTAGCAAACAAGCAAACTGTAAACGACTCAGTGAACAATAGAACTGAGGAAATGAAGACTGTTACTCTCCGTGCATCAGGCTAGTTGGCTCATATATAGGCCAGATGCCGCGTCATAAAAGAATGAATCGTACGTAGGACTGCGACGACTCTAGGTGTCGCGCCAGTGCCCATGAGCTAGGATGTGTGGAACTTTATGTATATGGGACGGGTGACAAAAGTGAAGGGCACGGTAGACCTTAGGATGCCATGCTCCACGGGTATTTTATGTACCTTTAGCTCGTAAGTTGTAGGGCTGTTTGAATTTATTCCACATGACCTGGTCCAATTTGGCCATCCCGCACAGATGTCATCATCGTGAAGCTTCGCGCATGGCGGCTCGCTCGCCCTTGACACAATGCTTGATGATCCAAGGATGCACTTGGACCTGGTCTAATGGTAGACGACGCTCGGGATCCAAGACCAGTAGCTGCATGTCATGTTAGCAAATAATTCGGACAATCGGTTTCTGGGCGAATTCCCACCTTTTTGATGAGGTCTTTAGCCTCTGGGCTGACCCACGACGGAACCGTCATATCACATTTCAGAATTCGTCTATGGGTCATGATTTGTGTATCTTCAAACGGCGCCTCGCCCACCAGGAATTCATAAGTTAGCACACCCAAGCCCCATAAGTCGATCTTTTCATTGTATGAATTGTCCGCGCTTCCTGGCTTGATCATCTCTGGTGGTAGATAGTCGAGTGTTCCGCACATTGTCCGTCTGCGGCTGTTAGGGGCATGAACGCTCCAACCAAAGTCGGAGATCTTGATTTCGCCGTGGATACCCATAAGAATGTTTTCGGGCTTAATATCGCGGTGAATGACATGCTTTCGATGTAGGTAGGACAGGGCCGAGGCCATTTGTGAGACATAATGTGCGGCCTTCCATTCGGGAAACCTCCGCTCTTTGCGGAGATGTTTGTAGAGCTCGCCCTTGCCAGCGAATTCCAGAATGAGAAACACCCGTTTGCTGTCATGAAAGTGGCCGTAGAGCTTGAGGATGTTGGGGTGGCGTAGATTGCTCTGGATTTCAATCTCACGGCGAACTTGTTTCTCCACTCCGCAGCCAACCTGCAACTCAGCCTTGTGCAACACCTTGAGAGCGCAAATGAAGCCGCTGGTGCGCTCGCGGGCAAGATAAACACGACCGAATTTTCCCTTGCCTAGCGGTCGACCAATTTCAAACATGCCGAGATGGAATTGCTTCGGGACAGCTGGTTGCTCAACCATGGTTAGCGAGCGGCGTTCGGCTTCAGCGGCATCCTGGCCATGGTCTCGATCGCTTTCTCGTAACCGATCTCGTTCGCGATCTCGTTCTCGTTCTCTCTCTCTCTCTCGCTCGGCGGCTTTAGCAGAAGCCCCGGCTGTAGATGCAGTGGTCTTTCGTAGCGGTGAGTTGGCTACAGAGGCGGTGGAGGCCGAAGGTTTCCATTGTGAGTTTTGGTGCGAGTTGGTGGTGTGCGATTGGAGTGCAACCTTCACAAGTGTTGGTCGTGTAGCTTTAGCTTGCGAGGCCATGGTCTAGCAGCGAGCCGAGGGCAAAGTAGGAGAGTCAGTTTTATGCGGGCTTTTCTTGATTTTAGTGTTGTTGTTTTTTTTCTTTGCGGACGTCGCTTAGCCACAAATATGATGGGCTGGTAGCGGGGGTCTATTCTCAGTGGGTTCTTATCTCACTACTCACCTTGCCCTTGCTATAACTGTCGGCATTCTCGTCATGCACCGACATGCGCTCGAAACGCGTTTCCAGCGTGCGAGTAGTCATGACGAGGATGGGTTTGGAATGGAGAGACAAAGGCGATGGGAAGGCTGTTGGGTCGTATCAACTGTTTTTTGGTGTGGGAGGGAAGATAACTAAAGCCAGATCGAAAGGCGGTGAAGGTACAGAGACAGAACAGATGAATGGATATCGGAAGCAGCGGCAGAAAGGTAGGAATAAAAACAGTAATTACTTCTAGCTCGTGACAGTAACAAAAGGATGGATAATGGATATCATGTGAAGTTTGAGGGACAGAATCATAAAAATTAACGAAGTAAAATTGGAAATCACAGTCAGCCGCTGGGTTCTACGCCTATAAAGCTGAAAGCCAACAAGCACAGACAAAACGTTCTATTGTGTTTGCTCATCACAAAGAAGAAATCTTGATAACCCCTGGTTTTTCTAAACAGGGATAATGCGTGGGTTTTTGACCAGTGATGTTGGCCCAGCAACGGCAGCAAGGACTGTGACAAGTGATGTCTTAGGGTTAAACCCAACACGTAGCTGTTGAAGTAGTGAAGTAAGTAGTGGTGTCCTTACACTGCCACATCAATTGCCCTGAAATCCTACCTGATATTTGTCGAGCCGTGTCGCAAGTGTCAGCGCTTTATTAGCCAACTCTCGGTGAACATCGGTGAGATCACCCCACCTCAAGCTAAAGTGCCCCACCTTGCTCAACCTAATCTTGTAGAAGCAAGCCAAACGACCCATACTTGTAATTGTACAGTCTGCATGCTGTCGCTGTCTTTATCTCGGATCTCTTGCTCTATACTTGCCTAGAATATACACCATAAACGCAAAGCCCACTGCTACTATCCCTGTTCGAGCCGACCAAACTTCCGCCCGCTGCCTCCGAGATCATGACTACCCTTTCAAACCCCATGGATACCAAGTTCCCAACGCCAGGCCGAGGCTCTGCGTCGACCACCATTCATACACAGGGCAACTTTCGCATATCCACACGTAAACTGCCTATATCTAAGGCCGGGCCCATCAGTGAAATGGAAGCCAAGTTGCGGATCCCTGTGCCCGAGATGATCTTTGGCGATAACATGGTGGCCATTGAGCACGTGCCATCTGGATGGAGCATCGAGTTCAACGCTTTCGATGCTTTGGATGGCGTTGAAAAGACGGCTAAGAATATGCTGCAGGTGTCGTATGCGCGTGACTGGTCATCGTCACGCGAGACAAACAATTCCCATGTACATGAGGTCGTTAAGCCCTACGATTGGTCGTACACCACGCCGTATAGCGGGACGTTTGATGCCAAATCTGCTGCGATGATGCAAGAGGGCAAGACCCTGATTCCTCTGGAGCTCCTGAAGCGCAGAGACCCGATATTGTTCTTCGAGGATGTGGTGCTCTATGAAAGCGAGTTGGACGATAATGGCATTTCGCTCTACAGCGTCAAGGTACGAGTGCATGAGAAGCGCATGCTTCTTCTGGCTAGACTGTTCATGCGTTTAGACAACGTTCTCGTGCGTATCCGTGACACGCGGGTTTACGTAGACTTTGAAACAGACAAGGTCATCCGAGAGTACACCGTCAACGAGGCGCCCTTTGACTCAGTTAAACAGGTAAGCTGCCTCTAAAAGCCACATGCCCGGGATTTGGACACATATTTCTGACATGGCGACGCAGTCATTGCTGAGATCCGGACGGTTGCCGGATGAGATCACCATATCTCTACGTGACTCCAACATTATCGCCTCATTGATGAAGCCGATCGACGGCAAACTTGATGAGGTAAACCTCAAGAAATAAAGTGTGAGTGGTGATCAAAGAGATAGGGTAACAACATAAAATCACAGGTGAAGATTGCAGAGGTCGATGATAGCAATAATAACAAGCGTTGGATTTGGGTATATTGGGCAACGGCGTTTTTCTTGGAGTTCTCATCTCTTCATGTCCTTCTTTTTTGCGTAAACTATTTGTATCGATTAACCATATGAAGATGTGTACAGGCATAATCAACAAGTTCTGAAGAGTTCCTGAAATAACACGAGGATTTTGCTACTCCCAAATAGTAGTGCTCATCGCACTCTAGACAACACTAATGATGTTGGAGAAGGAGCACATGGAATATAAAGCACCGGTCCTCCACTCGTAACAACCCCTGGAAACTACCGTGCATTTGGTGGTGACTCAGGCTCTGTAACCTCCTCAAACTCCATCTCCCACCGATCCACTTCTTTGAACTTTTTTACTGCCTGCTTCAACTCTGACGACTTGCCGTTTGACGTAGAACCCGAGCTAGTCACATCGTCTTGTGTAAAGGTATCGTCTGGCAGTGGCTGGAACGTGCTCCGTTCCGCATTTTCTCCCTCGTATTCTGCATGCGCTTCTTCATCTGGTATCCTTACGACATTTGCTTCACTATCGCTGAGCGGCACCGAGGTGTGCGCATTTCTTGTGCCGTATGTCCGGCTGATGCGCCGTGATGGCTCGAATTGCATGCGTTTCCGCTGGGCTAATGTAGTCACGGGTGCAGCTGGGGCAGGGCCAGAAGATGCTGCATTGCTCCTGCTAGGCGGTCGGCCAGTGCCCTTGCGCTGAGCTGGACGAGACAGCTCGTCCTCATCGTTATTTGGCTCTGGCTCATGCACATTAGAGTGCTGCGTGCGCGTACGGCGTTGGGGAAGAAGTGTCTGGAGCTCAGCGGTCAGAACCTTGGGTGGTGGGGGTTTGTGTGTAGGGCGGGATTTGCCCTTGGCCTGGCGTGTAGGCGCATAGTTGGGTGAATGAGTCAGGGATGGCGGTGAGGATAATGGGGACGAACCGCCACTGTCTACGTGGCCATGAAATCCTTCACGTGCTCGGATTGGGGTTGTCGGGGCGGCGATACGACGACGACGAGCAACATCGCGGATGGAGGGCCAGGCCACAGGGGAGCCCGTTTCTGAGCTACTACTCATAGGTGGCGCCATGTCTGTTTCGTTATAAACTGGAGTGGTGGGTCGAGCCGCCGTAGCTCCATGGGGAGCAAGAGGCGAGGGCAATGACTCCTCATCAGAGGTAATATCGCTCAGGGAATCGTCATTGGCATCAACTTCCATTTGTGCTATGGGCGCTGAAGACTCTGCGATAGCTTGTATTGGGGCTGATGACTCAGCTATGGTTGGGGGCGGTTGGGAAGCAGGAACCTCTATCTCTGGACTTGCCTCTGGGAGAGGCGCAGAGGCTGGAACTTCAACCTCGACGGCAAGTTTTTCTTGGACATCAAGGGTAGGTGTTGTTTCCTTTTCGATGCTTCCCTCAGGTTCGTCCTCTGGTCCAACTCCAGACTCGTCCTCAAGGCGCGGGGCTTTTTCAGCTTGTAGATCGCCCAGGTGTGATCCTGAGCTCTTACGTTTTTGCGGAACGGTAGATGGCCTAGTTGCCAAAGCAAGAACACTGGGTGATTGATGACGCGTGCTTCGGCGTTTGTTTAGGGGCGTCGATATCGCATCTGGCTTAAAGTCGGCCATATCCTCTGCATCGTCATCTGCCACCGGATCGCCATTGTCGCATTCCATATCCGTGCCAACATCTGTGCCAATATCTGAGTTGTCTGTGGCTACAGAATTGGCTCGTCGCCGATTTGCACCAAGAATACTTGGTTCGCGCGCCCGCCGACGGAATAAGCCGATGTTGAACGTGGATGTGATTGTCGATGAGTTACCAGCACCGCGACTGCTTGGCCGTATCAGGCCAGATGTACTACCGGCAAAGCTTGGCTTGCGCGAGCGCCCACGCCGCTTGAACTGACTGACGCTTATTGTTGACGTATTTGCAGAAACAGTTGCTTGCTCAGCATCGAGTTCGGTGTTGTCAATATCTAGGTCTACATCGAGGTCGCCTAGATCCGAGTCCAAATCGTCGAAAACCTTGTCGTTGAGATCTACGCCTGATGTATCACGTCGTGAGGTGCGGCCTCGGTGTACAGATGGAGGCTCATTTCGTTGTGCTGTTGACCTTGTGCCGGTCCGAGATTGCCGACGAGGGTGTGACCTTTGTTGCGCTTCTAGTTGTAAATTTGTATTGCCTACACTACTACGGGTAGATCGTTGGGTCTTGGTTTCTGTTATCGCTGGTTCTGGCTCGGCATCTTGTGTTTCATTGGGTTTAGGTTCAACTATGGGAGGCGGAGTAGCACCATAGATGTCACTACTGATGCTTCCAAGGCGCGATGATACGCCGGATGAGACAGCAGCTTTTTCGACTGGGACAGGAGATTTTCGGGTGGGGTGTGGAGCTTCAGTAGTTGGGGCTCCGCGCATGCGGCGTGTTCGAGTCGGGCGAGGCATGATGTGTGTGTGTTTGTATGTATGGGGTGAAAGAGAGGGAGAAAGGGAGAATGTGACAGTAGGAGTAGAACAACATGTAGAAGCGTACTATAGTAGTGGAAGGAGACGCCGAGTCGAACAAAAGCCAATTCGGTAAGGAGCTTTAGCAGGCCATGATGCACTTAAACAGTAGTGGTGTTATGTAATAAATAAGATATAAGAAGAAACCGAAGGAAAAAATCCGCCACATAAAAAAAATAACAACCTGAGCTGACCTTGAGACTTGGCAGCCTGGCCTGTTTCGGTATAAACGCGTAAAGCTATCTTAACGTGGCGCGTCTCAGATGCTTCAGACGCGTTCCTGTGCTTTTGCTTCCAGCCCCACTTTCTCATGTAATAGTGTTGTTATCTTATCAATCATGATGATGTAACTAGGATTCAATTGTCATATCAAAAGCTGTTCTCGTTCAAGCGCTCAAGGATGGAAATGCAGAACCTCATACAATGCAGTTCCATTCTAGAATAATCTGCGGCACCAAAGAAAACCCCTAAATATCGTACAAGTGCGCGATCCACTATTCCAAGTGCACCCGGAAATACAAATACAAGTAAACAATCAAATAAGAGCTTGGCCCATAAACATACTGTTCTTTACTTCCGCCACCACATCCTTGCGGTCGTCGTTGCCGACAAGAACGACACCACGGCCACGGCGACCCATGCGACCAGCACGGCCTAGGCGATGGACGAAGTCAATAGTAGTATGTGGCACGTCGTAAAGGATGACGTGACGCACGGCAACCGTGTCAATGCCGCGAGACATGAGATCAGTGGCTACTATGACCTTCACATTGGGCAAAGACTTTCCGGCCTTGATGCCAGTCAAGCTTTCCGGTATCCGAATGGGTTTAGAGGTGGTGAATTCATTTAGAGCCTCAGCCTGATAGCGCTGCTCCATCGTATCCCGATTCAGTGCCACGGCCTTAATTCCCTTGGACTTGAGATATCCAGCCAATTCTTCCGTTTTTTCACGCTCATTGACAAATACCATGATTCGTCGTACTTCAAGCGCGCCGTCCTTGGAACCAGCACTTCCGGCGTCTTTATTCCGCATGGCATCTCGGCCAATGCTATATATGGCGTCGGCACAGGCAAGGTCCTTGTTGTTTCGGTAGGGATCACGTGAAACGTCGATAACACCTAGCTGTACGCGGCGAGGAATAGCGTGCAGATTGGGTGTAGTGATTCGGATCATATCGGGATAATGTTCACCGAGGTACTTATCTAGGCGCTTAGGAATGGTGGCCGAGCAGACAATTAGGCGTTTAACTGAAGGAAGCGACTTTTCTAGGATAGTAGTTGTGACAGGTGTAAATGACCGGTCAAACAAGGAATCCGCCTCGTCGATGATGAGGTCGGTGACGCGAGCAAGTACATTGGGGTCTGATTTAACGATAGACGCGAGTAGATGCGGAGTGGTAACGATGAGGTCGACTCCGCGGGGGGAGTATAAATTCCTGTGGATAACGAGGGGGCTCAGTTGCGACGAGAGCTTTTCTGTTTTAAACTTGGCTTCGTGAGCAAGGGTCTTGGCCACATTGCCAACCTGATCGACAAGCTCTGCTGTGGGGACAAGCACAACGACCTTGGGCCGGGCCATGGTGGGATGTGGCTCATCAAAAGGAGCCGCCGATTTGTTATCCTTGACGCTCTCTGTGGCAACACGCTGCCGTTCCTTGTAGTCTGCGATTTCCGGGTCTTCGCTTTCGGCAATCTTGAGCGCATTGATAGCAGGAATCAGGTAAGCAAGTGTCTTGCCCGATCCAGTCTCCGCAGCAATCAAATACTCTCTCCGAGTCTTGGCCTTGCTATGGGACAGTATAGCCGGGATAGCGAGTCTCTGCGCCGGTGTGGGCTTGATATCAACCAAACCCCGTAACGCATCTGAGAAAATGGCTGAACGAACCTGGGGTAGCAGATCGAATTGGTCGAAGGACTCAAACTTTACCATCCTATCCTTGATATCATTGCGCCGACTGTACGGCATGGCAGATAACGACTGTTGCATTTTGAGGGCCTTGCGGTCATCCCGGCGAAAATACTCGCGTTGCTTTCGGTCATGACGCTCATCATCCTGACGCCTGTGTCTCTCTACGCGAGCGGCTTTAGACGGCAACCTAGCAACAGTCTGGTTCATGCTGCCAAAGGGGCCTTCGACCATGCGTTTGTTCATTTTGCCAGCCTTCATAGGGGGGCGATCGACGGTCTTGGACAGGACCATACGTGAGGGCACAGTCCGGCGACCGAAGGCATAGCCACGGGTAGAGCCCGCGACAATGGTAGTAGAACTGAACCCGGGTAGGAAGGCAGCAGCCGATAGACGATTAGATATGACTATAGGCAAAGTGCACTTTGGGCACACTGGCCGCAGAAGTGCCGAAAGCATGTTTGTCTGTTTTGGGTGCTGTACAAGTAAGTAATAGGCCTAGGGTTCGATGGGAGTTTCCAAGGTGGGCTGCCAAAGCTAATACAGTGACGTCTGAAAAAAAAAATTCCGGCTCTGTGAAACACAGTCAGCTGGCAGACAGCTGTCAGCTATGAAGCCAACCTTGAACATGTTCCTAATCTTAGGGCTAGAAGAAAGGTAGCACCAACAACAACAACAGGACAAACTACCATGGCTAGTTATTCGCATAAATACTTCTGATACAAAGCGTCATATGACCATCTATCACCCAATGAAATGGCTCACTTACTTCCCTGGCGATCGTCTGCTAGACTCGTCGGGCTTGAAGAAAGGATTCAAGATCCATTTTCTTGATTTAGCACGCAGCTCTATTTTTGAAAGTTTTTCTACCTAATCAAATGCTCATGGGCAACGCAGAAACGATTGTCAAGGCAGCCGGCTATTCATACTTGTGCTTGCTCATTCTTGATGTTCTTTGTTTCAGAGCCCCATATGATCGGCAGCTTTCTATACCATGACACTGCATACTATGCCCCACGTATCATCATACTATACACTAGACACCGAACCGTTATTTGTACAATTACATACATTGTACTAAACATCTCAGGAATTCGTGTGCCTTTGGTAATATTAGTCGCCTCAAATTGCAAGCAAGCTTCAATAACCAGCCTAGTGTTCTTCGGTTGCTACTTTGAAGTGTATCGCTAAACGCCATATAACCGACTACCTCAGTACTCCCAGATATTGTCCCAGGAACATGACCATGCTAGCTGGTATATGGAAAGCGAATCGATAGGACAGCTCAGTAGCCTATGCTCAAGCGTTGCTTTCTATCTTAGCATATCAACTTGTTGCTTGTGAGGATTTACATCATGACAATCAGCTGCTACGTCGTAGGCAGCACTAACTAGACTTGTCAATGTTCCCGTATAATCAAACTGACTTCTCAACAAATTGATATATGTTGACGCGCTGGCTTAGCCTCTTCAGTAGAATGTTCAACTGGTTTGTAAACCACCCTGCGCTAAAGACTTATAGGTAGCTTCTTGTAATCCAAGCAATCATGCATGATCAAGCATTCACCAGTCGCCAAGTAGATCTAGATGCTAAACATACATTATTTATGAAGAATCCAGAGAAGTAGCCAAATCACCGGATCACAAAGCAGAATTGTACAAGTACGTAAATCTAGCTTCAAAGCTTCAATCAAGCTCCTCACGTTCCATACAAGCTAATGGATCTAAATACTACCGCCAAAACACAACAACAACAACCACCCCCAGATCAGCACTCAGACCGTCTACCGCTACTGTCTTATTAATTTTGATACTCTAGCAAAAATAGAAAATTAGGAGGCTTTGAATTGCTCAAATATAGAGCAATACGCAGCGCAAAGTGCTTTAGATCCCAGATTTGAACTGTCTTACCGCAGGACCCTGATGCCAACCTAACCTATGCTTAATATTTGACAGCATTACTGGTACTACATATTTTTGTAGTCCTTCAAAACTTGTGGACAAGCGTTTCGATTTGCCTTCTCTCTTAGTTTCGACTCGATTCGGACTGATTCTCCCCAGCAGATTGCCGTTTCATTAAGCCATCCGTAGGGCTAGATATGGGGGCTCGTGGAAAAGCCTGCTGTCGAGCAACTTTGGCGCTTTTCTCACAGGAGTAGAAGGGAAGGGGAGGCCATTGCCGGTCATGTCTCAAATGTTCTACAATGCTTTCTCCTGCTACAGCATGTTGAATCTTGACAACGGCGTCCCTATTGTGACTACAAAACTAATTGCCAAACGAGCTTGCACAACCAATCGTCTTTGGTCTGGTAAAGTGCTGCGTAATAGGTTGCGGCTTTTCTCTACTAGAGAGAATGTTGAAAGAAATTCAGTGTTCTTTTATTTCTGCTGATCAGTACACCTGGCGCCGAGTCGTGGTGTTGATCAGCCCAAAGACCGCAAGAGTATTCAATAGTGGCTGACAGGTCAAGTTTGGGGAGATCTGTTCCAACATTCACCCATAGAGAATCAAGTCGGGTGGAAGTGACCCCAGTCTATGCAAAATGCGCCACTTCAAGATACTCATCCCAGAAAGCCCCGGATAAACCAGAGCTATCCATGGATCAGGTCGAGGTGCATCCCAATACTAACCCCCCGCTCGTATCAGACCAAATTTCTTCGATATCTGGTTAGCTGCAGCTTCACACAGTTTACCTATCAACCGAGGGCTTAGCAATGAAAATGACTAGACATTGCCGATCCACGCTACGCCCATCTCAGGCATCCACGATTAAGATGGCATTTTTCAGGTTCGGGCCGTCCAACAGACTAGTCACCATCTCACAGTTATCATGCCAACCTCCCCTCTCCCCTCGATAGCTAAAGAGCTCTCTCCCCGTTTAATCGTAATTCATTCGGATATGCTTGATGAGCTGCGGATTGCAGCGCGCAGTATGATAAACCAGATGTCGGGTCACTCGGGAGAATAACAAGAATCACAAAATTTCTGAAGTGTTAGCTTGAGGCTCCATGAGACGTAATAATCATCAGCTGCACATAGGGAAGGAACAAGAAAGAAGGAACCCCTACTTGCGTAATTAGTTATTGCAGAGAATAGAGTGGAACTTGTCGGCAGAACCCTATTAGTATTGTGCAACTAAACCGAGCAACTTCCTAAAGCAGCAGGAGGGAATGTTGATTCTGTGCAGTAACGTATTAATTGACGGAAACAACTGCTAGGGTGGAGACACGGGTATTTATAGCTGAACTCCAAAGAAGCCAGTAAAAAGGCTGGGACGCCCTGCCATATGAATTTATAAATTTTATCATGAAACTTTTTAGTTCTCTTCATTCTCTTTTTCCCTCAGATAAATTAATATTTTTATCGTAAACCACAAGATTTTACACACATCTTTCTTCTCTTCCGTGATTCTTCGCACTAGTTTTTGCTTTCTTGCCTTTGTTTTAGCATCCTCACAATCCATTCGCAGGATTTGTTCTTGTCGATCGTCTCAATGATTGTTTCTATTGCATAAATATCCATAACACCCACAATCAACAGTCCCTAACCTTGTCCTCCCGTACATTGCCCCCCAGGGTTACATCTCTGTCGACTTCTCAACCCACGCCACTCGACCCGACGACCAGCTTCACAGCCTCTTCCAATATGAGCACCGACCCATCATCGGCCAGTGAGCGTAGTCCTCTGCTACACTCCCTCCAAAGCCCTCCTTCGTCCCAGGATCCTCCACCATCCTCGTCGTCTCTGGCAACCCCCGAAGCCAACGTCGCCCCCCATCATTCTAGCAAACAAACCCGCACCGTCAGTTTCGACCCCAATCCTGTTACACGCACCTTTGAAGTCGAAGCTTTAGAACATCGCCGCCAGCGCCCACGCCCCTCCCCACAATCGCCACACGGTCTCGGCGGTGCGCCTGTCATGGCGGCGCTCAATCTCAACAGCAAACTTCGTCGCCGCAATAGCAGTACACCATCAGGCACTTCGCCGGTCTCCTCAGCTCTCGTACCACCAAGTGCTCCCGTTCCCAAGATTGGCCCTCAACGCACGACCAAGAACGCGCAAAAACTCAAGATCTTGCCCAACCCCGAAGTTGACGATGGTGACCAGGACTATGAGAGCGGCAGAGACGTCTACTCACAGTACACTCGCATCAAAGACCCAACAGCCCGTCGTGATGCAGCGCGACTCGGCAAGGCCGATCGCAATAGACTGCCCCGTGTGACGGCCTACAGTACGGCCGAGCACTTCAATATGGAGGCTATCTTGCGTTTTCTCAAGGGCAAAAAAAAGCGAGGCGGCAACCCCAAGTTCTTTGACGAGTGCATATATTCCCCTTATTCATACACACATCTTATAAACGAGGTCTCCTACTCCTCGACAACCGCTCATGGCCACGGCCCTGCCAATGACCACTATATACAACACCCCGATGACCCGGTACAGGCATACGAGCGTCGGCACAGCACAGGCAGCGATATAGACGGCAACTATAATCGTAGCGACCTATTAAATCTTAGCCCAGAACACTACGACAACATGGCCATCGACGACACGCCAACGCTTGACACCAAAGTGCACACGCCCGAAGTCTTTGTCTTTGAGTATGGCGTTGTTGTCATATGGGGCATGTCGGAGATCGACGAAAAGCGCTTCTTGAAGGAAATAGCCAAGTTCGAGATTGACCCACGCAGCAAAGATGCCATACAACTAGAACTATTCAATTTCTACTACACCAATGAGTACCAAGCACGCATATACAACGACTTTATTACGCTGCGCGACCGTCAAAACTACATGATCAAAATAGCCATCTCGCATGCGCTAGCGCAAAGTGTTCAAGTACGTACCAGGTCTCTAAGGATCGCGATGAAGCTAACCCCCTCTAGACGTCTCTTTTCGAAGACCTTGTGGGCCTTGCAATCGAAGAATGCAAAGATATCCCCTCGCAAATCGCCCTAACCGGCAAGATCGACCTGTCGAGAAAACAAATAAACATGGCCATCGCCGACCTGTTCAATCTGCGCATTGGCATTCACCTGACCGGCTCTGTGCTTGACACGCCTGAGCTGTTTTGGACAGAGCCTCATCTTGAGCCAGTGTACCAGGCTGTTCGTGAGTATCTTGAGCTGGACCAACGCTTGAACGTTCTCACCGACAGGTTGGATGTTATTGCGGACCTGCTAGCAGTTCTCAAGGAACAACTATCCCACGGCCACGGCGAAATGCTAGAGTGGATTGGTATGTGTCCCTTTGCTAGTCTACATACGCCATCTTGTCACAGGTACTAACTAACCGTCATGTCATTCATAGTCATCATCCTTGTCGCTATGGAGGTGGTCGTGGCTACGATCAACATCATTGTTGATTTATATGTGTCTCCAGAATAAGTATATAGCGGCACGGTCTATGCGCCCGTGTCTTGCCCTTCTGGTTTGCTTTTGTTTCTTGATATCATGATCCTAGCTTTGCCATGCACTTGTCGTTTTTTTCTCTTTTTTTTTACATACCCACATACAACATTGTAAAATTCAATCATTAAAATTCAAATTCTTACAGTAACAAGAACCAAAGAAAAGAAAAGAAAAACATACCCAACAAACATCCTAATAGGTCTAGAAGCACGGCCACGAAAGCAAATAAAGGGCCGGCGTTTGGAGACAAGAAAACAAAATAAGAAGAGAGGAAAACGCAAACTGAATAAATAAAGAGAAAATTCATCTTCCCTCCTCCCGGACATTCGCCCAGGACACTTTCAAGAAAACTCCGTTCTTAGTCGTTCTTAGGCGATGCAGGGCGCGTATCCGGGCCGTCGGCCATCTCAACGTCCTCATCCTCATCTTCTGCAACATCAACATCAGCCTCAGCTTCAGCCTCAGATACCTTGGCCTCGCTCTTAGACTCGGTATCTGCATCAACATCATCCACATCTGCGTCAGCCTTAATGTCAGATTTCTTGGTATCTTCATCAGCGTCGGGGTCGGCATTTGCACCTTCCTTGTCCTTGTCGCCCTCGATGGCCTTGCCGTTTATTGACGCTGGCTTGCCTTGTTTCCCTCTAGCGGCGACAGTTGTGCCAGATCCAGCAGCCTTGTGCTTTTTCTGTCCCTGGTTCTTCTCGGCCTCCTTGAGAAGAAGCTCGTACTTCTCCTGGTAATCCTCGCGCAGCTCGTGGGGCAAGTCCTTCCAACCACGCTCTAGCTCATCCTCAATGTTGAAATCAGACTTGTCGATGTTATCGGCTGTGAGGTTTTGTCGCATGGACGAGCAGTACACCTCAAAAGCATTGGCGGGAATGGATCCTAGGTCGGCATCGGTTTCAGCGTCAGGCTTGGCGCCGTTTGCCTTATCGGCTGTTGGAGATGCGGGTGCAGTGCCGTTTACTGCGGCCCCGGGACCGTCATCGGCAATAGAGGGCTTGCGATGGCCACGCTTAAGGCGTAGGGGCTTTTCTTTAGGCTAAAGCGGAGAGAGGAAACAAATATGTCAGTACGCATAGTTTGACAAACTAGATGAAGCAGTGATAGCTGGGCCAGTGCAGGATAATAGCATGTTTAGAAAGCTAGAGACAAGGGCAGAGAAAGGGCCGTGGAAATGTCTAAAAAGACTGCGCACCAAAACTTGAGGAGAGAAGTGTAGACGTACTGTCGGCGGTGGACTAGGGCTTCCATCTGAGTCCTCAACATTTGTACTCGTTCTCTTAGCCATCTGCTCCAACAGAAAAGCCCGTTCCAAACGTAGCTTCTCGACCTGGCGTTTAAGGCGAGCAAGGCGCAAACGGCCGCTATCGTTGACCTCTTCAATTTCGTTGGTGCGGTGCCGCAGATAGCGGCATTTTCGTCGGTATGCTTCCTCTACGGACGGCGGCAGCGGATGCGGGATGACACCATTGCCTGAGGCCGAGGACTCGGTTAGAGCAGCGCCGACCGATGCTTTTTTAGTCCGTGGAGCCATTGCGCGATGTTTTTATGTGTGTGGGACGAAGAATAGATGAAGCGGGAAAATAGTTCGCGATGGGATGGGATAGCGGAGAGCTTGTCGAACTAGACGAAGTCGCGACTGGGCTGGTTTGTATTTTTAGACTAGCAAAGAACAAAGCTTTAAAGCCGAAAATGCGACGCGGCTTCGAGTTTGTTGTTCGAGAGCAGTGGGATAAAAAACAGATGGGTGACGAGCCGTGTCACGAAAATTCAATTACCATGAAAGATTGAAGCCCAGAAGCAATACCGTGCAAACGTCCAATATTAAATAACGCCTTTAAACCATGAAAAAGACGTGAGGCAAGCGACAAGACAATTTTGCTTTAGAGGCTGTTACAAAAGTGAAAAAGAAAGAAAAGAAAAGGTATACAGCTAGGTCTTTGACGCAGCAAGGAAAGATGAGAACAGTTCACAAGGCTGAAAAAGTAAAACAGGAAATTAACGTGAGTAGCTGATGATAATTTCACAGTCAAAGCCTTGTGTTAATATCCACCCACGTAAGCCTCAGTCGTCAAAATTGTTTTATAGTTCAGAGGCGATGGAAACTGCCTAAATCGCCAAGTTCTCTCCAAGTTGGATTCAGTTCTGTAAGGGCTCTTCTAACCCTAATTGCTTCTGGCTCGCTTCTACAACCCTAGCATCAGTCAGCCCGGCGCCTGCCTAAAACTACAGTCAATCCCGACGGCCCAAGACACCTCTTTTGCCTTCAATGCGCTTGATGTAGTAACGGAGCGGAGTTACCCAAAGTCTCTCACAGAGCTGAAAATTTTGCACATAAGAAAGCATCATTTCTGGCATCTTTTGATGCCATTTTTCCCCTGTCTTTTTGAATTTTTTCACACCCAATTCTACTGTTTCCTAACTGAATCGCTACAAAGCTACATCTAATGACGTCTTACAAGGATCATGGCCGTCAATACGACGTTGTCTTGCTAGGTGCCACAGGTTAATGAACCCTAAGTCACTTACTACCCTTAAGGCTATCACCTTTGTGCTAACCCTCATTCTCAAAGGTTATACCGGTCGCTACACTTGCGAATACATCGTCAAAGAGTTTCCCCCATACTTGAAATGGGCTATTGCTGGCCGCTCAGAACAGAAGCTTCAGAAGCTTGCGAACTCCCTAAAGGAACTGGACAGCAGCAGGGAGCTGCCTGGTATGTGCTCATAAGAAGATTCTGGTGTTAGCACTACACTACTAATAATCATCATAGCAATTGAGATTTATGACACCAACAATGAGGCTCTAGTGGCCCTGGTCCGCAAAGCTTTCATTGTTGTCACTTGTATCGGGCCGTACCATATCTACGGTGAGCCTGTTTTCCGGGCTTGTGCTAAAAGTGGAACTCATTATGTTGATGTTTGCGGCGAGGTGGTACACACCAAAAAGATGTCGGACTTGTACTCCACTGATGCCTCTCGGAGCGGCGCCATCATGTTACCGCAGTGTGGCATTGAGTCTGCTCCTAGTGATATTTCCGCATGGGCGTTAGCCCAAACACTTCAGCGCGAGCTTGGTGTCGCCACCGGACCCGTCACCATATCCTTGGAACTCCACGGTTCTCCGTCTGGTGGCACTTTAGCTACAGTCCTATCGCTGCTTGATTCCTTCTCTATTGCCGACATCAAAAAGGCCTTTATGCCATATGCTTGGTCGCCACATAGCCGGAATAGTCTACCCATAACTTCACAGAGCTGGTGGAGCCGACTGACTGGGCTGCGTAAAGTCCCGGGTCTTGGCCTGTTGACAACATCCATAGCTGCTCGCACCGATTCTGCGTTAGTAGAGCGATCGTGGGGCTTGATGCAAGTCGTCCCATCGCTCAGGCCTTTTAGCTATGGGCCGGACTTTTCGTTTGCTGAGTACTTCCGTCCGAGCGGCGCGCTACATGGTGTCATGGTTCATTTCTTTGCGGTTGCCATGCAGGTCGTTATGGCTATTCCACCGCTAAGAGCCTTATTGAGATCCCGCGTGACCCAACCAGGCGATGGACCAAGCAGAGAGCAGGCCAACAAAGAAACTATAGAATACAGAGGGATTGCTATTCCATCGCCGGACACTACAGGAAAAAGAGCCTTTTCCCATGTCAGATATGCTGGCCCTATGTACTACTGTAAGAGCCTATATTTATCTTGGATATGCAGCGGGTCGAGTACTAATTCGTTTAATGCAACTCTAGTAACTGGCCTCCTTGCTATGGAGGCTGCACGAGTCCTCCTTGAAGTCGACACCAAACTTGAGGGCGGAGTCTATACGCCAGCCTGCCTTGGAGACCATTACACCGCCCGCTTGGCTGACCATGGCTTTAAGCTTGAAACTAGTATTGTCAATACAGAGAGCTCGTAGCAGCTTACGAGTGTGAGATGATAAATTTCTAGCTTCCAATATGCGCTATGATAGTATTTGATTACAGCCAGAGAGAAAAAAGACCTACGTTTTATGAATGGGCCTAAATAAGTCAGACTTGCTCATGTTTAAAATAATATTTTTAAGGCGTCTCAGTCCCGCTATTCGCCAGTCCCAAAAAAAGCAAAATATCAAGAGTTGAAAACCGCCAAATTCCAACTTAGTTGGCCATTAATTCATTAACATCATGCCGCCAGAGATCATTCTTTAGTATGGGGAGGCGATTTGACTAGTCTTCATCCCAGTTCTGTACAAAGCTATTAGTTAATTTCCATGCTACAATTACTTTATAACTTGCGGTTTCTGTCAAAACTTACAGGGTTGGGAGCCGGCGGCTTCGGGCCGCCAGCTTGCTTGGCCACAATAATCTGATCAACGGACAGCACCGTTCGGACAGCTTCGGTGGCAAGCTTGATGGCATAGTGTTTAGTGATTAGAAGATCCAGAATGCCCTCATCCTGTACATTCAGAATGCCGTTCTTCTCATTGTTCTCAATATCGACACCAGTGTCCCAGTCTGCAGAATCGTAGTGGGCAGCGTACAGTCTGCTTAGGACCTCGGTGGCATCAAGGCCAGCACTCTCAGCCAGCGAGCGAGGGACTACTTCAAACGCCTCACCATACTTCTTGATAGCGTACTGTGGTAGGTTTGATGTTTTGTCGCCAAAAGCTTGTATCCGCTCAACGAGCTGGATCTCTGTAGCACCAGCACCTGGAACCAAACGAGCATCACGGGTGATGGCCTTGACAACATTGACACCGTCATCGACAGCACGTTCAACATCATCCAGATGGTTCTGAGTAGCTCCTCTTAGCACAATGGTAGCCGTTCGAGTAACCTCGTCCTCCTGGCGGAAGACAGTCACACGGTCACCACCAATCTCCATGGTTTCAACGACATCAATGTTACCCATTTCATCGGGCATAGGAGCGCCAAAGCGGGCCAGAGGTGAGGCGCCAGCTACACGGCAAATTCTCCGTAGTTCAAACTTGCTAAGAACACGGATAAGGAGAATTCCGTAGCGGTTGAGGTAGTGCAGAGCGATTTCGCCAACAGTAGAGCCGGCAATAACCACACGTACACCAACATCATGAAGTTCCTTGACAGCAGCCTCAAGTTGGGACTCTTCGCCCTTGGTAAAGTCCAGCATCTCTTGAGCGTTCTTCAGCAGAACAGTTCCCTTGGTCTCAGTCTGGCTGATGTCGATAGCGCAAGTGAAAACGGCCACCTTGGCCTTGCTGGCCTTCTTAACGGAGCCAGCGGGCTCCTTGGGGAAAACCATACCCTTAACCACACGACTCTGGTTAAGACTACTGCCCATAATCTTGACGACTCTAATGTTATCCACGTTGAAATGAACCGGGTTTTTGGGGAGAACAGCTAAAACAGCCTCGGCAACAAGGTCACCAAGAAACTCCTCATTTCCAGTCTGCTTGCTCGCGATGACAGTGCGAAGGGCCTTGCTGAGCTCCTCCTGCGACTTCATGTCGTTGACCTTGTCGACAGCAAGTTTCTCAAGAGTCTCAAGGGCGAAGTTCTGAGCCATCTCATATCCGGAAACAATATCGGCAGTCTTCAAGCCCATGCGAAGCAGGTCCTCAGCCTTCTTGAGCATTTCACCAGCCAGAATCATGACCAAGTTGGTACCATCACCCATCTCGGCCTCCTGTTGTTGAGAAGCCATAACGAGTAGTTTGGCACAGGGGTGGACGACGTCAAGTTCCTTTAGAATGGTGGCGGCATCGGAGGTCAGGATCATCTTCTGTAAGTGGTTGATGACAATCTTGTTACGACCAAAGGGACCAAGAGAGGTTTGGAGTGTGGAGGAAATCGAGCGACAAGCTTCAATGTTGCGTAAAACGGCGCCATCTTCGTTGTCATAGCTATTGAGGACAGGGGACAGAAAAAGTTAGTCTATGTATGGTACAAGATAAGACCAAGCATGAATCAGCAGTTGGTAGCCAGTAGCTAACATCCAGCGACTCTCGGCCAGAACTACAACACTGCCGCAATGCATGATGGAAGCAAAGCAATTGGCAGCCGGAAATCCAGCTCTCACTCACCTGTTGTAACCCTGCTTGAACAAGCCCGCATTGGGCGCATTGGGAATGTTGAGAGACATGATGAATGTGTTTTCGCAATCAGAACTCCCTTGTCAAGACAAACGTCACGAAGAGGTGCCGTCAAATTATCTGCAATAGAAGCTTTGTCTGTCCTTCCGTCGAAAGGCTACCATATGCCATTAGCCATCAACCCAAAAAATCTCCCTGTTACCTGATGGAGGGGAACTAGCCAATTAGCGCGTGGTACGCGTGCCCCGCCATCAGCTCTCTGAGGTCCCCTGAGTTTCTAGCTGGGGTACCTCGGTTTAACCGCAGTTTTAGCGACACGGACAGTCAGACCCTTTTTATGGAACGCATTTTAGGGACATGTCCATGGAGTCTAGAGTGATGACTGTACTGTGACCCCACAATTTTAGAGACCCATACGAGTCACGTGAGTGCCCTTGATTTTTGCGCACAACGGCTAAAATTATTGTGCGTTCTTGGAACCTTGGATATTTTCACAGTTGCAGAGATTCTCCTCTTCCGCATCTCAAAGACAATCAACCGTCAGTCTCCTCAACCAAATCACATATCAAAATGGCTAAGCGCACGAAGAAGGTCGGCGTTACCGGCAAGGTATGTTATCAATATCCAAGTGACGATGCCATCGTTCTATTTAAACGGTCGTTGAATCACTGAAGCTCCGATGCATTCATCATGAACGATATTTACTAACACACATTTTATAGTACGGTACCAGGTAAGAAATGCTCCTCCCCAAAATCGAAAACTTGCGCAGGCTCCAATCAGTTCCAAAGAGATAATGCAGTCTTGTCTCGTTGCTTCGGATTTATCGAAAACAGAATTCGACATCAATTGCACCAGCCACCATGCAGTCAAATTTAGACTCGACGACCTCAATTCTCCACACATTATCAGTGACACGATTTGTTCATTCTACCACACAGCAAGCAAGATCTTGGTGTATAGACAATCAAGCAACGGATTATCTTGCCCTGCTCGGACTTCCGACGACATCCATACGCAATCAAGACCAAGCACAGCCATACTCTTTGCCAACCTTGGAGTCCGCCCATCAAGACCCTAAATACTAACCCAACTGGTAGATACGGTTCCTCCCTCCGTAAGGTCGCCAAGAAGGCCGAAATCTCGCAGCACGCCCGCTACACCTGCGCTTTCTGCGGAAAGGACAACGTGAAGCGTCACTCCGTTGGTATCTGGAACTGCAAGTCTTGCAACAAGACTCTGGCTGGTGGTGCTTACACTCTGGCGTATGTTCTCTCTCCTCCCGAACTTCCTTGCCCCATCGCCATATTTGTGCTCACTGCTTGGGAAAGTCCCGAACAACGTCTCAGGTCTTCCAGTCCTACGAGTGATGGAAGGATGAAAACGTTGTTAGGATTTGGAGCATGCAGTGACGAGAATTTCCTTGATTACTTTCTCATCACATGAAGCAAACTCAGACACTAACTATTGAATCTTTTCTCCCTCTACAGTACCCCCGCTGCCACCACAATGCGCTCGACCCTGCGTCGTCTGCGTGAGATTGCCGAGATTTAAACAGAACAATACAAATAAAAATTCAAAATGGTTTTGTTCTTTCGGTATTCTAGTTTCTTTTTAGGCAAAATTATGGGCATGATGCAAATGGCGACACTATCGTCAATGATCCAGGCATAACGTAACGGGTAGATTTTTCTCTAGGTCAAAATTTATTCAGACACTAGATCTTTTTTCCACAAGATTTGGCCATGTGTATAAGCCATTGATTGACTTTTTTTAACTTGAATTCCTGGGGTCTGTTTTCTTTCTTCGTTCTTGGGAGAGGCCGATCAAAGACAGGATAGGCTGTAAACCCCGTCTTTGAAAAGTCCTTGTCAGGCTATCTGTCTCTAGGGTTTTTGGCGAGGCCGACGCCAGTGTTATCGGAAGAATTGTCTCGTCTCGCCTGTATCTGCCTGTATTTGTATCTATATCTGCCTATCTGTCTCTCCTTTTTATGCTTCTGGAAATGGGGCAATGAGAGGCGCGAATAACAGCAATACATACACACGCACATCCGGGCAAGCTAACATGAGACAGGTACTTGATGGCAATGTCAGGGTTTGCATAGTGATGATCTCCATGATCAGGTAATAGGTAGCTGAAATGCATACAAAAGGGAAGGTTTGACAATAGGGAATTAGGAAGAAAGCTGGCGTGGCTTTTCTTTTGAAGTAGTTGATCTCTTCATACCTGTACCGGCGAGTGTAGCCTAGCTTCTTTTTTTATTTTCTCGTAATAGGCCATGAAAAAACGAACAGTGGTCCAAGGGAGCAAGTTTATTTCGTCTACAATAAGACCTTCTCGGGTCTTCCTGGTGATGCTGTCAGGGTCCGTGGCAGGACAATTGGTACAATATAGGCTCAATATTTAGCTCGGGTGGCACGTCCAGGAAGGGGTTTTACCATGACCAAAAGAATGAGTATGCTTGGGCCAAGATAGAGAGAGAAGTGACATGTTATCATTGCACATGTAAAAGAGCATGGAGGGAAATGAACAGCACCACAACAAAGCAAATCATAGGCTCTGTCAAGCAGTCAATAGTGCATAGTAGTACATGGGCAAAACAGACCCGCTCCACCCTTCTCCTCTCTTCTTACGTCTCATTTGGCCTTTTACCATTGCTTTTGTCATTGCTTGTGGTAGTGTATCAGGGCTTCTTTAGGTAGCAAAGACGCAGGCAATTGTTGCTTCGTCCAAAGGGTTTGTGTGGGCAATAGCAACGAAGTTTGATGGTGGAAGACGGTAAATCCAACCATCTGAGGGTTAGCTTTTCCTTCTGGCGGAGAAGAAATAGGTGTTGTGTTAGGAAGTAATTTGGACACAAAGAACGCAGATGGCCTTGGATGGCCTTGTGGATACCTGCATATCTGCCAAGGCATATTTGGAGGCCCTAGAAAACAAGGGATAGATGACCTCAATTAGTGTAGTAGAACAAAGGAGAGAAAATTGAGCAAGATTTGGATAGCCAGGCCAGGGCTGGATCAGGTCAGGGCGAAAGAAGGGAGCCCAGGTCAGGCCAGGGTAGGAGCAAGTTGTCAATGACAGGATCAACCAAATATCAAGACTTTGTGATAAAAAGCAGGTAGTCCTTTGGCACCAAGTATGAGATCCAGATGCGATTCAGGCTGCGGACGTGGTAGGATAGGCTGAAGCCCGGGGGAGATGATTTGGAGAAGCTTCTGCTCAGACCAGCACAGCAACAGCTCCGCAGCTGGAAACAAAAAATTAGACTCGATGGGAGACAGAAAAGGGATGGAGTGCCAGGATGGGACAGAAATTGAATTGAGGCTAGAAGCTGATAGTCAGTGGGCAATGCATGGAATGGGCAGGTGATTGGTAACTAGTGACTACGTGACAACAGAATCAAGTACTTGTACATACCGTGTTTTCTTAATGTCCCCCATAATGTGTGTTGTAGCTACAATGTACTGTGTGTGACTTGGCTGATAGCGAGAGTACAATGACTCCAATTGCAGGTAATTTGCTTATGTTATAGTATGTATGTCCTTGCGCAAGTAGACGGCAGCGTTGTGACTTAGCAAGCAGCTGCCTGCCCCAAGCCAAAAACTCCGAGGTTGATAAGGGAAACTGCTCTAATTTTAGGATTACTTTCACACAACTTGGCCAGGCCAAGCAGAGCGATCTTTTGTCCACATTCGCATCAACCCCTGCTTTAACCCTCTCTTCACATTTATTGCTTGGACTTGCAGACCTAGCTTGTACGCCATGTTCTCTATATGCCATTTTTTATGTTATCCTAGAATCGACCTGGTATCATGCACTTGCTCCTTGCACTTTCCTCCATGTAATTGAAACGGGGCTCTACCCTATTCTAACAATGTCGTAGCGTCTTGAGCGTCTTGAGCGTCTTTCTTCGCTCCGGCTAGCTTTTGCTTTTCTACTGTTTAAAATAAAGCTTATTGCTGGCTCGCCCCGTGACCCGTGACTTCATTCAGTTGGCCGTAACCTTTTTATCCTCTATTTTATCCACGCTTTCATCGTCACACCCTCCTCCGTAATAATGAACGAGGCCCCACTAATTTCGATTCGCCCAACCCACTAAATCAGGGCCAAAAAACAAGAAAGCAGTAAGAAAGCTGGAGTGGCGCCTTGATGTGACAGCTGTCGGCACTTGGTAATCTCTTGGTTTCGCTCCTTTCTCAAATACCGATAGCTGCCTTGTCTCTTTCTTGCTCTTTAACTCGCCTTTTACTCAGCTCCTAGCTAGAAGCCCCCAATAGAAGCCAATAGTCAAAAGGTGATCCAACTGAAAAAAAACACACGCTGCACAAAACCCGTCTTCGTCCCCCGTTTCTGAACTTCTCTCTTAATCCTCACTTTCGACCTCTTTTGCTCTCTGTTCCCATCATCGTTCTCACCACCACCCCTACCCATCCTCAGCCCATAACTAGCACCTCTGGATTCTACGGCTCTTTGTCCTCCTAACGCCGCTCTTTTTATCTCCTCAACTTCCCATTTCACCTAGCTGGCGCTTCTGCAAAAACATGGAAACAGCAGTGGAGGAGGAAAGCTGCGCTATATGCCTAGAGGCCCTAACAGTGGCTCCCGCGTGCTCTACAGTGATCAAGGATAGCGTCGACACTATCAGCAATCCCCTTGTTGCAGCAGCAACAGCACACTCGACCCCCATTACAGGGCCCAGCAGCACTAACAGCACTGCCACCACAGAAGCTATTACGGGGGCCACCCTCCCCGTAGCAACACTCGCCACATCGCCATCATCTGCAGCAGTAACAGCGCCAGCATTGTCGGTCGCCTCATCTTCAGCTTCCACCTCCGTCTCTACATCGATGGCCACCACTACTCCTGGCGACCCTCCGGGCTTTTTTCGTTTCTTGGACCTTGCTGCCACTAAAAACCTATACATCGCAAATCTGGATTCATGCGAACATGTTTTCCACCACTCTTGCATCATGCCATGGACCAACATCGCCAATTCGTGTCCAATGTGTCGAGTTGAATTTCACAAGATTCATGTTTCAACACCACCGCCTAATCGTAAGTCTCTTTTTACCCCCTTGCCGCTGATGACCCACTAAACAGGACAGGGCCCTGTGCTTGTAGATTAAGTAGTGGCTGTGAGCACTGTAGCGCTGTATTTTGTCTTTGGTTTACGGAGCCCCATCGCTCTATAAAGCTGCCTGTATCCCCTGTACCGTAGCCCTGTCCCCCCTCCTGTTCCACAGCGTTTCCAACACAAGCTTCTCTACCTGCACAACTTCCTCGCCCCCAAATGCTCGCCTCTACATATCCGCTACTCCGTTGCTTCTCACTAACACTTTATTAATTAGAAAAACTGATCAAAACCTACCGCGTGGAGGACAAGAAGCAGCCAGTTCAGACCAACGACTTGGACTCTTCCATTTCTGTCGAGCTAGAAGACTCTCACCCCTGTCCCATCTGTCTTTCAGCTGAGGATGAGGGCGTCTTGCTTTTATGCGATGGGCCTAATTGCCGTGCTGCTTACCACACCTATTGCATAGGTTTAGAAGATGTGCCTTCTGGCGACTGGCTCTGCATGGAATGCGCCCATCTCCACTCACAAGGTCTCATCGCCTCCCCATCTGACATCGACAATGGAGCCGCCATTGAGGGCTCCCGTCCGCCCCCAAGACGACGTGCCATGCGCACACGTTTAGGCCTACGCAACATAACCCACGTGATCCGCAACATTCAACCAGAGTCTAACATGCCTTGGGCCCGCCTGGTCAATCATGTCTACGAGTCCACCAACATTGACCTTAATACAGGTGATGACAGTGGCGACATTGATATTTTGCGTGAGCGACGATCGGCTATTCGCCGGCGCATTGAATCTGAACGTATCAGAGAGCGCTCTCATACCCCAAGAGTTGCTCTTCGTGGCCCAGTTCGCCCGCCTCTGCCTGTAGCCGCCCGCGTGGCTACCCCACCCCCCATCACTGCGCCCGAGCCCTTGAGCCAAGAAGTTGCCGATGCATGGGGAGCGCTTGACGAAGCTCTTAGTACCAGCAGTTCTGGCGGTTCTTCTTTCAACAACCTACGCCCGGCCCAAAACTCGACGGTTAAATCTACCGCATTGCGCCGTAGAAAGCGCACTGTCCCTAATACCAACACCACATCCCCTAATAGAGCTGAGCCTCCAGTTGAGCGAAAGCAGAAGCGCCCTTGCACACGGCCACCTCCCAAGGTTTCCGAGTCTACGTTAAGCTCCGGTGCTGCTTCTAGTTCATCCTCTGCTTCAAATACTGTAACTGCTCCAACTCCCAGTGCTGGATCTCCTGCTGAAGAGCGTCCATCATTTGTGTCAAGTCTGCTTAAAGAAGTTGGTCTTGAACATAGTACTGACGACGAAAAGGTCGGTCACTATCTACGCCGTGGGGCTTGTGAGATGGCAATTTCCCCTGTTGGATCTCCTGACCGATCTCGGGGCAGCAGCCCTATGTCGGGCTGTCAGAGTCCTCCCTTTCTCGTTAATAAATCAGGGTCGCCTGGTTTGACCTCGCACATTGAGCCAGATTATAGCTCAGTGACTCAGGCATTTTCAGATACGCGTCGAACTCGAGATGGGGAGACCAAAGACCGACGAATTCGCGACCCAGAAAAGAGGGAAAAAGAAAAAGAAGGAGGGCGTCGTGGACCTGTTGCACCTCCGTTGCATGCCAGAAGTAGGGTTCCTGCATGGCTCCAAGATGCGCCCAAAGAGGCACAGCTTGTGAGCGAGCCCGTATGGGTTAGTAGGGCAGCTTCTTCATCTTCCCCCCCTCCGTCTAACATGGCTAGCATTGGCTCTAGTAGCCAGGGCGCTCCCTCTACTTCGTCCTCATCTTCATCCTCGTCCACAGGACCCTCTGGTTGGCGAGAAAGTGAAGTGGCCGCTTCCAAGCGCAAAATCTTTGAGGCCATGACGGCGCTCGCCTTCCCACCCCACATCTACAACCGCGACCCCGATGAAATCACGTCTGCCATCCAACATAGCTTACGCCAGCACATGACGGTAGCCAGCACTCTGACTAGCGGCCAGTTTGGTCAGATTGGGGCTCAGGCTCTTGCCACCGTGCGTCAGCAACTTCGCAGCGTTGACCCAGATGAAGCAGGTTTTGCTGATAAGCTTGTGCACCTCGCTACGGTCGAGGTTCAGCGCCGGATTGACGAAGCCACGATTGGGGCGAGTTCAAAAAATGCAGCTGCCGCTAGCGTTGGGGGTGGTGCAGGCTCAAGCGAAACGTAAGAATTTTCGGTGTTATTTCTCTTGTGTGTATTTGTACATGTTTCTGCTCAAGCGTCATACTGTCCTTTGTCTTTAGACCTTTGTTTCTTTTTTGTTCTCCCATGTTTCTTGGTTGGACTGTCCTTGTTTTTCGTGGTTTCTTTTTCTTTCTTACCCAGGGCGCGATGTGCCGCAGCCCCAGCTAGTGTTTCCTTTTTTCGTCTTGTTTATCGAACGCGCTTGTTTCGTCTTTGGTTCATCTACTGCTCAGGCTGGTGATATTTTGGTCCTTTGTTTTTTTCAGTGCGCAGCGGAATTTAATGTTGTCTCTTGTGTTTGGTGCAAATTCTTTTTTTCGTCATGAAATTTCGTTCTGTTAGGGTTATGGGTACGGAACGTAATGACAAGACCTTTTTCGTAGGCTATATTTTGCACATATGTCAACATCAAAATTTACGAGGGATGAGGCCATGATCACGAGAAATTGGTTAGGTACAAGAATAATGTGAGCAGAAACTATCCAGCAGAACCCAGTAGGTTGGTATAGCAAATAAATATTTGCACGAGTACCGCTAGCGAAAAAAGACTGCAACTATCAATCTTGGCACTCATAAACGGTCAAAACACTTTGGGGGTATTAAAATAGAAAGTAGTTTCGATGATAAGGAGTGCCGGTAAATAGAAGATGAAGAAGAAAAAGAGAAGAAAGAAGGGAAGAAGAAAAGTTGCGGTGCGTCTCTTTTGATGTCGCTGGTGGATCCAGGCAATTGGCGCCTGAGGCGCTAACATTTCTTAAGTAACCCTTGAGACAACCCTTGCTTGACACAATGCTTGTTCTTGGTGTTTACAGCACTCGTACTTGGTCTTTGATGAGAGACATGCCTTTCTTTTCATACTTGGTTGGACATTGCTGTTTGGTATACCATAGTGGTCATAAAATGTTTGCTTGAGAAACTTGTACGTTGTTTATTTTCATCAGGTTCTGCTGAGCCTACGCTCTCATAATGCAAGGTGTATTTATACTTATGGCCATGCTGACTAACAGGGCTAAGTCAATATCGCGAAAAAAGTTCAACCTCAAGCCAGCAGCCCAGGCCGGTCCAGCTATTAGTGGGCTGAAGGGATTCGCAACCCATATCTTGCCCGTCTAGCTATCTGCCGTGTGTGAGAGGGAATCGGGCTGACCTACGGAGCCCAATACACCACTTTTCTTGCAGGTTCTTGCCATCATGGCGTGCAACAGATCACTGGCCATCTCGGCCACGCTACGAAGTATGTCTGCCTGTCAACCACTCATTAGCCCTCTATCAGAGGAATATCACATTACCCACCCCAACATGAATCGAACTAGCTATAGCCGTAACTGCTACTCGTTGGTGTCCAATGACTAATTTTATATTTCAACTAGGGACGCAATGTCTTCCTCAGATGCCCCGTGGCATCTCCATCCGTACATACGCCGCCACTACTACGGCTACGACTACAGCTGACTCCACACCGCTACCCAGCACCACGGCCCCGACGGCTACACCCTCGCACGCGATAAAAGCGGGAATTATCTTGACTCGTGCCCCGCTGCTGACAGCCGAGCCCACAGCATTTGAGAGTTCATTCTGGTTCTATCAGAAGCGGCTCAACGAACGCTTGTCTTTGCCTTTCAGCCAGCGCTTCTACTTTAAACCCGATACACCGGCACAACTGGACTGGGCCATCAAACTGCGCGAGCGTAACGGCTTGGTGGCCCGTGAGGTTGGAAAGTACAATGGCAAGAGTGCTAATTCCTGGAACGACGAATTGCTAGTCGGTGATACTCTGAGTGCCCCCGAAACACTGACTCAGACTCTGCTCAAAGATGCCGAGCTTCGCGTGTCAGAGGATGCTGAGGAGATCCCTGAGGAGGATAGACAGCCGGTTGAGAGCCCTCAGCCACGATTGTCCGAGGCCGATCATAAGGGCGATGTGCGCAGATTGGATCGCAAAATGGACCGGACACTTTACTTGACAGTCCAGCAAAAGGATGGCACTTGGGAATTCCCAGCTGTCGAGCTGGAGAAGGAGGAGAACCTCCACCTGGTATGTCTACTACATTTCTTTTGCGCTTGATTACCTCCCTATAGGGACCACCTACTAATTTATACGGACAGGCTGCTAAGAGAGCAATGGATACTTCTGCCGGTCTCAACATGAATACCTGGATTGTTGGTCGTGTGCCTGTCGCCCATGTTGTCCAGCCCACCACCAAGACCTTTTTTCTCAAGGGCCGCATCATGGCCGGCCAGGCCAACTTGGCAGGCAACCCGCTAGGTCTCAAGGATTTCAAGTGGTTGACCCGTGAAGAGCTGGAGACTACCCTTGAGCCTGAGTACTTCAAGGGTGTGCGGAATATGATGGCGGACCGGTAAGCGTTTGTTATCAGGGAAGTGGGGGAGGCTGTATGGGCCAATATCCTTGCTATTGGCTGTTTGGTTTTGCGAAACTCGAACCTGTGAAACGGGCTTGTAGGAGTAGAAGAGGGGATTGGGGGAAATAACAGGGCCTTAGTTGTCTACCGAGGAGACGGGAAGAGCCCAGTGTACACTGTACTATATGTCTAGACTTGTAACAATGTAAAAGTATTAACTGACTCATTGCTTCCCATATGTGAATGTATTAGTTGTATACGCAATGTCTGTAGCGCCATGACAGATTCTAATCGACCCCCCACCACCAAGACTGGTCTTAGGTGTTATTTCTCAACCCAAGCCTGTTTCGAAACTCCTTCAAGTTATCACCATTCCAATCGCCAAGTCTCTGGCCTGAGTGTTCCCTGATAATAGAGATAGCAACACAGGCTGTGATGTAACCTGTGAATTTCCGTTAGCCTGAAGCTTTCATTTATGAAAAAAAAGGACTCAATCCTAGCCTTACTGTCATAGGCGGCGTCGTGTGCAACGCCACATTGAAATGCATCGTAGGGAATCTCAACCTTGATCTCAGGAACCTTATTTAATATCCGTTGCCATATGCTTGTTAGGCTGTAGTTCGTAAGTCCCGAGTCTATCGTGCTAGTCATAACCTTGGTATCCAAGATTCTCGGGAACATCGAATGGATCGATGTTTGGAACTCATCGTAGCACTTTGGCAAATCTCGGACGAAGCATTGATGCAAGAATGCCAAGTCCCAGAGAATATTGTGGCCAACAAGGTATGGGAATTCCAGCTTTTTTTGAGAAAGTGTAGAGTATTCATCGCAAAGATCCTGTAAAGTCGACGTTGCTTCCGACATGGTGGCCGCGTTCTCATCACATGCATGAACATTATGAGAAGCGCGGCGATGGCCATACCAATGGCAGTCAAGAAATGCCCCTAGGTTGGGGTTGCCGGCTAGTGCTTCTATGATTAAGCGAAGCCCTACCCGTACATGAGGTTAGTCTAGTAGTTTCTTAGCATAATTGAATCGTGTAGCGCTCACCAATGCAGTGCTGAATGTCTTGACGCATTGCTTGTGCTTGCTTTTTAACTGTCTATCTGAAGGTGAGCAAAAGGAACATCACCAGAAACTTTGCTAGAAGCTCACCTCATCTAACCCTTCCCTTTTGTGATGTCTAATTACTAAGCAGTTGTTCTTGCAATCTCGAATAACAGTAACGGCTAGATTTTCAGGAATGATGCTGAGGGCCATGTCTCGGTGGCGATTCGTGATTTGATAACATTCCTCGGGATAGCAAAGAAGAGTTTTGGCCTAAATGTGTCTTACGTTAGAAATCGTGCTGCAATGCATCTAGGCTATCACATACCATCCCGTTTATGATCCATTCAGAAATGTTCTTTTTCTGTTTGTCATACCATGGCTTCTCCGCCTGCTCAATAACGATATTGGTGAACTGTCCTGGAAGTTTGACGCCTAATTTTCGTTGAACGTTGCGTTCGATTAGATCATTGCTCTGCAATATATCCTGCTCCTGGCGGCTAAGATAAGGCACACCAGTCTTGAGAGCCTGGTGAAAGTTGAACCCAGTATTCATTAACATCTCCATTGACGAGGCAGAAAATATCAGTCTTCTCTCCAAGTCACGAGTGCGTGCCTGTCGCGTGCTAGCATTGTCGAGGAACGACAGGAATGGGGTAACCATGAAAGAATAAGACTGCGTCTTATAGTCACTGCCATCGACTTGGACGCATGTCAAGCCAAGCTGCACAGGAAAGTACGTTTGTGCCATCTCGCGGATATGTTCCTATTCTTCCTGCGGGGTCCGGCTATCGAAACGGACCTTCTGTGTCGTTATGGACGCCTTTATGCCGGAGAACTCCAAGTCGATGCTGCAAAATAGGGAGCTTTTAATGTGAGTAAGAATCTGCGGCAGCAGCTCAGGAAAGTTGGCAGCGTTGACCTCCATGACTGAGAATTGGCGCCGCGAACAGCGGTGGGGATGTGATGATGATAAAGACAAGACAAAGACAAAGAGAGGTCATGTCAAGGAGTGAAGGTTTATGACGATGATTCAGCCATGTTTTGTTAAGAAGGTAATGAAGGGGAAAGGTGTAAAATGGAGTCCAGAGACCAAAAGTTTTGCCGCCGATGGAAGTGTGCGTCATGAAAAGGTTTTATCCCAACTCAGCGGGAAGGTGCAAACAAATAGGGTGTTGAATACAAAATAGAGTAACTGCTGCCTATTCAAGGTGGTTTCCTGAATTAACGCCACAGTTGATAATCATCCGGTTACACCGATCTTTTCGTCCATTACTTACATCGACCTTCGCAAAACAAAACCAAATATGAATGATAGATAGATAACATGAAGAGCGTGACGCGTGAACAAGAAAGACCTGGATCTACAACAACCAGCAATACATTCAGTGAATAAAAGAGATCAGTAAATAAACACGCATGAAAAACCCCCTTAGACTCCATTCTCCCAGTCCATCATATCGCATCACCCTTTCGTCGACTTTTGAATCCGTTATCCTAACAAGGCTGTAGAAACACCAATCACCTAAGACTTTTGACCCTCCACGAAGCTCAACGCCTCCTCCGTGGTCACGCAGTCAATACTACTTGTCTTGTTGCGGAAGAGCACACCATACGCCTTGTCAGCAGTGTGCACAATTTCCGGGCGAAAGGTTGTGCAAATGAACTGCGTTCCGGCGTCTGTTGAAATACTTTGAAGTAGAGCGGCCACTGCAGTGCGGTACTGGGCGTCAAGGTTAGCATCAACCTCGTCAAAGATGACCATTGGCGAACTCTCAGTTTGTTGCAATGCAAAAATGAGGCAAAGGGCGCATAAACCTAGAAAATAGACTGTTAATAGCCGAAATATATCCAAGATGTAGGGGTAAAGAAAAGGAAACTCACTCTTTTGGCCACCGCTGAGCTGCTGGATACGCTGTTGTTCGTCAAATTGCTTCGAGTTGAATGACACACTGATGCCTACACCCGTGTAATTTTCCACCATGCCGCGATTTTCCGCATCAGATTCTTCTGCATCCTCTTTACGACGGTCAGCCCGGCGTTGAATGACTAGCCGGCCATGCCCAGCCGGCACCAGCTTCTCAAAGATTGTGGCAAACTCTTTTGACACTTGCTTGAAAGTACGTTCAATCGCCTCGTCTTTGCGCTGGTCAAGATGAGCAACAAGCTCTTCAATCGACGCTTGCGACGCTTCAAGTTCCTTGCGGCGCTTCATGAGCTGGTCTTGCTGCTGGGTGAAAGAATTGTACTGCTCAAAGGCTTTCTTGTTGACATGCTTGTATTTTTTCAGAGCCTCATTGACTCGTTTCAGGCGAGAGGTAATCTAATGCACATTTGTTAGTATCATCATAAAATCACTGATTCCAGGGAAATCGAGACTTACCGTCTTTGTCTCCATCGACTCGTATTTCTCAAAGGCCTCCTCAGGAAGTACCCCAAGATCACGAATGTTCTTCGCACAGTCCGAAAGTTGCTGGGTCAACATGGCCTTGCGATGCAAACTTTTGTCGATCTTCTTTTGCTGTCTCTCCAGTTGCGCTGCAATGTCATGTTGAGAACGCTCCTGCTCGGCCTTTTGATGTTCAATCTCCTTAACCTTGGTTTGCAAGTCATCTAGTTGCCTGAGTGTAGATTGCAGGGTTTTCTCCGTTGTAGCTGACTGTTTCTGTAGCTTTTTGAGCTCACGTTGAGCCTCTTCCACAGAGCCAGCGCCACCAGCAGTTGCAGAGGCATTCTCAAACACCATCGAGGTGAGCTGGTCTAAACTAGGCTGGAGCTTATGGCGGAGATCAATCTCCAATGCTTGCTTGCGGGTCTCAAGTTCGCGACGTCTCATGCTCGTTTCATTCCATTCTTTTTGTAGCTGCACAACATCTTCCTCGAGCTTCTGCAATTGTCTTTCTTCCTGGCTAGTTAAAGCCTTTTTAAAATCAGATGCAAGCTCAGCTTGATGGGCTTCAAGATTGCCTATGAACTCCTGAAGATTGCGCTCCATCCTGTCACGGCGCTTGATAGCTTCATCCAGTTGGTTGCGTTGCAACTCCAGCTGATTGACATGAGATGCCAGATTGTTTCGCAGCGGCTCTAGTCCGCGGTCCATTTGGCCAAGATTCTGCTCGGCTTTGCGCAGGTCACCCATCGCCTGAGAGATTTCCTGGTCAAGCTGCTCCATCTGCCGATGTGTATCTTCAGACTGTGTGAGTAGTTGATCGTATTCGTCACGCCATTTACCAACTGCTTTGACGGTCTCTAGGCGTGATTTTCGAGGATCAACATAGCCACCAGTCATAGCACCCCGCTTACTAGTTGTGTCACCATCCATTGTTATTCCATCTACATGGTGACTACGAGCGTATTGACCGGCAATATTCAAGTTAGGGCAGAGTATGGTGCGGCCAAAGACTTGCTGGAAAGCCTTGTCATACTTGGAGTCGTACTTGATTTTGCTAATGATGGGGATTGCATCGGCGGTTCTCGGCATGTCAATTCGTCTTGGTTTCAAGCGGTCAAGGGGCATGAACGTCACACGACCACCCTTTTGGTTTTGGAGAATTTCCATGAGCTGCGAAGCAGTGTCTGAAGTGTCGACAACATAGTGGAAAAGGCTGGCACCTGCAACCTGCTCAACAGGAAGCCTGTAGGCATCGGGAACATCAAGAAGTTCGGACAGAGTACCATAAGCCCCTGGAATGTCTCTCTCCAGCTTCAAGCGGCGGATTGATGCCAAACCACGAGCAGTAGCACCATCCATTGATTGAGACAGTTCCCTTTCTGCCTTTTCCCGCTCGTTGCGGGCGTCTGCCAGAATTGACTCCAACTTGTCATCCTCTCGACGTACCTGACGTCTAGTGTCTTCAAGTTTGTCAACTACGTCTCGTGCCTGTGCGAGCTGCTCATATCTGGCATTACGCTCGTCGCCCCATCCATTTAGTGACTTTCGCAGATCATCGACTTGGGTCTCAAGCTCAGAAATAGTCTGTGTTATGCGCGCAACTTCTTCGTCAGCTTCTGTGCGGTGAGCTTCTTGACTGTTGATGTTCAAACTGAGATCCTGGATTTCTTTGTTGAGCCAACCGTTACGCTCAGTCTTGTTGCGAAACTGAGAACTGCGCGATTGTTTTGTCAACAAGCGCGATCGAGCGATGTCTGCCGTATCAAGATTTTGTCGTGTTTTTTCTTCGGCTTCTTTTCGACGGGTGTATTCAGGGATGATATCATTCAATTCCTTTTCCTTGGTGGCGATCTCTTGACTAATGGCCGCTAACTGAGCTGCTTGTTGGTTTCGAGCTGCTTGCTCTATAGACTGGCTGTCAATTAGGGTCTTGGTGGAAAGTTCAGCCTTGGCTAGCGCTTTTGAAGTGTCACGACGATCTTCCTCGAGCTGGCGCTTATCAATTTTTAGAAGGTCGATTTCACGGTTAAGGCGGTGGATTTCAGTTTCCATTTGCGCTATGGCTTTTTCGCCCTGAATAAAAGCCTGCCGAGACCCATCGGTAACATCTTTGCCTTGATCTCGAATGCGCTCGATCTGGTCTAAGGACTCTTGTAGTTCTACCTGCTCGCTGTGAAAAAAGGCGTATTCCAGACACCGACGCTCACGATCTTTGTCCTGGAAGCCACGAAGTTCTTCTTTTTCTTCTTCTAGCTCCTTCAAGCGTTCGTCAATGTACTTTAGTAGTTCGTCGATTTTCTCGCGCTTGTTATTGGTATCGTGCATAATCTTCAGTGATTCAGTGCGACGGGCCTCATATACTTGGGTTCCGGCAACCTCTTTGAGCAAGTTGAGACGGTCTGATTCTTTCATGTTCGTTAGGGCTGTGACTCGACCCTGCGGCACAATGTAGTAGGGATTAGATCGGGAAAATCCAGCAGCCTCAAGCAGATTGACGACATCTGACTTGGTGACGACCTTGCGATCAACAGAATATTCGTCCTTCTTGAGGCCGATAGTGCGGCGCAGCACTACTTCGGGATGGCCAGTAGGGAAGCGGTCATCGGAGTTGTCGAAGATGATTTCGACATAGGCAGACATGACAGCAGCTCCAGAGCCTTCATGAAGGAGAGCCTGGCGCTCTTCACGGCTCATTTGGGTATAAGCATCGCTGAGAACGAAGCGAATCGCAGCGAAGAAGTTACTTTTGCCAGCACCATTGCGGCCAACAATAACATTTGTTCCTGGGGAAAAGGGCTCTATGACAATTTGTTCTTTGTAGCTATGTGCGCCGAGGCGACCTCAGTTAGTCATGCCATTTATCACCGAAGTTTTAAGTTTTGCGACAAGCAGGATAGCGAGAGCCCTGACGCCTAAAAACACACCTTTTGAAGCCCTGGATGATGATTTGTTTAATGTACATAGTGAGCTACTGTGAGTACAGAGCCGCCTCAGGTCATGAGTCGGATGAATTCGGTGTCGTAATGTTTACGTATGTAACTATGCAATTGGCAAAAGTAGCCAAACGCGGTCAGGGACGTTACAGAAGTAAGCTTTGTTTGACTTAGTTCGGAATAGTAGGCGTATTAAGAAAGATAGCAATCGGAAACTTGAAGTGATGTAGCTTTTCAGTATGTAAAATCGGGTAGGGTGTTGCTTTAAGGCTTGTATAACCTGCGATGCGGTAGGAGAGAAAATAAACGAGGGGATCTTGCCTGGACGTTGTGACAAGCTTGCGACCTTCAGCCTTTCTGCTCCTTCCAAGAACGTAGACGACTGCAAGCGCGTCAAAGTGTGGGTTGTATAGCAGAAACGCGTCTGCCCTGCCACGACAACTTAAAAATAAAGATTCTGCACAAATCTGTGCAAATTTGCACAAATCAAAATTTTGCATAGAATTGTGTTTGTTTCATAGTTGTACATAACTCACGTTTTATCGCTGAAAAGGGGTGCAACTCTCCCTCCTACAACCCTCGGGGGGGTACCTTTGAGGTCTGGTGCCTCCTTTTTTTCAGGTTTTTGGCGGAAAACTTTTATGACACCGATATCTGTTTTTTCATTCTTTTCTTTCTTCTTGA
>JAZBQP010000133.1:0-63085 GCA_038407015.1 Ceratocystis ficicola
TGTACTGGCGAGAGGGGTCGATGATCGCGGAAAAGTGGCGCGTAAAAGGGGGCGAAAAATCGACGAGGCTGTCCTCAAGATGGGAAAAAAAGGTCTCAGGGCTTCAAAAACTCTACTCATCCGAAGATGAGGAAGAATGTCAGTGCATCAGTGGCATACACTGTTCTCGTTCAACCCTCAACAAATGGGAGATTTTGTCTTTTACATGGGCAGGGCGTGTTTAGCCGATAAACTACCGAAAAGGAACAAGAACCCTGTTGGCTGCCCAAGCTAACATCCAAAGGGGATGTGGTCTAGTGGTATGACGGATCCTTAGCATGGATCAGGTCCAGGGTTCGATTCCCTGCATCTCCATCACCTGGAAGCACATGTTCATAGATCGATCTATCTTGTGCTTTTTTTTTTTTTTTTTTTTGCTCATTGTAGATTGTGTATGTCTCAACCGGTTGGTTTTTCTCTTCTTGACACATATTTCCCTTTCTTCCTTGTTGTTGTTATATTTCTGTCCCTCGGCTGCTGTCATAGGGTTAGCGTCGATCATAAGCTCAAAGAATACGAAATCGAAAATTACGATTACCGACTAAGCAGCTGACGTAATTCCGTCTAGCAAACAAAACGACTACGAGCAACAATAATGATGCATAGCTTGTTACTGTCTTGGCGTGACACTCACGGCTTGTAGCTATTGGTCCGCAATTCGTAATACTGTGGACAACCTTGAAATCGGGGATTCCAGATTCCACTTATCGAGGCAGCCCGCGAATCTAGGGATAACTAGAGAGAGGGGGAGGTGGTCCTGCCTCGTCATGGTTCATAGACTTGTGGGACTATAATGTCAAGGGGCTAGGGCAGCAGATATACGGCGGCCAAGAATAGGAGGCTTAGCCCTGCTAAACTACGATTCCCTTTTCTTCCGTTTCGTCGATTAGTGGAACTCTAACTGATGGGGGTGTGGCATGTAGTAGTCGATATATGGGTAGCGCTATCATCCTATTACATGTCCTGTTGCCATTCCAGACACATGTTAGCGTCGGCGAAGAGTGACAGGGCAAGGTATTATGACCCGTAGACAAATGGAACATGTGGAGTCAAAGTCACGGTCATCCAAAATACGGCTGTCTCTTAAACACAAGCGCAAACAACCCATGCCCAGGTGTACCAGCTCACAAGGAAGATAATTCTCCAAAACTGCTGAAGAATGCTGTGAGACATGTCTATTTAGTAAAGATTCCAGATATTTTCGGCTTAGAAGACCGGGAAAGACGAGGCGAGAGGGCGAAACAGGAGCAGAGACAGCAAGCTACAGAAAAGCTGAACATCAGGGCAGAATAAACATGCTACAGACAACACAGCTAAACAGAGGGCAAATAGTATAATAGGGAGGTTGGCACCACTTCCTCATGTTTAGGTTTTCATTTCTATTCTTTCTACTTCACCACTCATCACCCTCTACTGATCAACCTGATTACTCCTCATTTCGAGTTTCGCCTGTCTTTGCACATCTTACAGACATACACTAAACCACTACATCGCACTGCTTCCCAGCTAGCCACAAAATTGCCCGCTATGAAGTTCTCTGCCTCCACCATAGTTCTCGTCTCCTCCACTCTTGGCGCAGCCCAGGCTGTGACTTCCACCATACTGCCTGTAGAGCCTGCCCCCTCTGGCTGCAGCGCGTCAGCCGATTCCCGTTTCAAAATCACAGTTATTGAACCCTCCAAGACCTACTCATCCAAGCAAGACTCTTCGTCGTGTGACAATGATGCCCTTCTGGTGCTTTCACTCAACAACGGAGTGCTGACTGACGCCCACAACCGCACCGGTTACATCGCCTCCAACCGCCAATTCCAGTTTGACGCACCACCCCAGAGTGGCGCTCTTCTAACCGCCGGATTCTCCGTGTGTGGTAACGGTAGCTTAGCTCTGGGTGGCAGCACTGTATGGTACCAGTGCCAGTCGGGTGACTTTAGCAACCTCTACGATGCCAACTGGGCGCAACAGTGCGAGCTGATTCACTTGAATGCCGTGAACTGCGGAACTAACGGCAACGCAACTGCCGGGTCCAATGATGGTGCAGTTAATGCCGCTGTGGCGCTGCCCGTGTGTGAGATTGGCGACGGTAAGTGTCCACTCCCATTGCAGACAGTATTTGATAGAAAACTAACCTCGCTGACTCCCGCCAGGCCAAATCCAAGCGCATACTACTGTGTGTGGGGCTAGTCCTACAACCAGCACCCATGCCCCTTCGATTTCTGTCTCCGAGACCTCAGCAGTCAGCATCCCTACCCCCGTCTTAACTGGCACCGGTGTTGTTGGCACCATCATTGACCCTGTCTACACTGAGACCCCTGTGGACCCTGGAAACGCACCTTCCAGCGGCCTTTCGACTGTCATCATGGGAACTAATACCGTGGTCACAACTCCCAGCGACGGCAGCAGCGCTGTGACGGGATCTGTGCCGTCTAATACTGCGCCCATCACTAGCGGCGCCTCTGGCAAGTTCGTTAGATCCATGGGCTATGCTGTAGTTCTTGCTGGCGCTGCTGCGGTTCTGATGCTCTAAGCAGCAGCAAGGTAACGAACGTGCTTTAGATTGTGCCTCTAGGCCGAGACTTAGTTTTGATGACAAGTAATTTCTCAATGATGAATTTCATGTTTGCATGTTTTGATTTCGTTCTGGGGCGCTCTTTGACTTGTGGTCTGCCCGGCTCATTTTTCTCACTTGTTGTGTTGGTTGTTTAATTGAAAATCTGAAATTCCAGTTGTTTGTCGTCGTACAGGCTTGTTTGGTAGTTTGTAGCTTTCATCATCACGTGACACAGATGCGCTATCTTTTATCAGTAAAATAGTGGGGCAACCACTCTATGCCAGACTGGTTCGAATTTTCTAGGAGGGACCGTCTGATTTGACATCATCACGAAATTTGCACGGCTGGATTTTTCCTTGACTCTATCTGTGCTATCAATTATTCAGTCTGACGAGGCTTTGCTATTCTGTTTTCACCACTTTATATTTGCTATTTGCTCCTCTTAACTTCCCATCATAGCCTTGTCCCTAACCTCTGCGCTGCGTGCTACGCTCTTGTCAGCCTCGTCTTCGAAGTTTTCTCTGGTCTCTTGATCCCTTGCCATAACCCACACATCACATCTTCATTATGGATCACGGTCGCGAACCCTGCCCTTGGGTTATCCTCAACGATTTTGGCGGTGCCTTCGCCATGGGTGTATGTTACATGCCCTTTTCTCGCTGATTTCAGGGTTTTATCAACTGACTTTCTCGTTCTTAACAGGCTATCGGTGGCACTATCTGGCACGGTGTCAAGGGCTTCCGCAATTCGCCCGTCGGCGAACGTCGTATTGGCGCGATTACGGCGATCAAGATGCGCGCTCCGGTTTTAGGCGGCAACTTTGGTGTTTGGGGCGGTCTATTCTCGACTTTCGATTGTGCTATCAAGGGCATACGCAAGAAGGAGGACCCCTACAACGCCATCATTGCCGGCTTCTTCACTGGTGGCTCGCTCGCTGTTCGTGGCGGCTACAAGGCTATGCGCAATGGTGCTATTGGTTGTGCTGTGCTACTGGGTGTTATCGAGGGCGTTGGCATTATGATGGGCAAGTACTTTGCTGGTGGTACCAAGCTAGAAGTGAGTGCTTTCTCTGACAATGACATCTTCGCTACAGTGCTGTGATAGCATGCTAACTGACCACAATTTACAGGCCCCCCCTATGCCGGAAAAGGCCCTGGCTTAAAGATAAGTCTACCATCGTTCTTCTCCTGCTATTCTACAATGGTCTCGACAGTCTCCGCCTATCTACGTGTCCTGCGACACTCTCATTTGCTACGATTCCTCTGTTCGCCATGGGGTTCTTGACTTTACCCTTAAAGGAAACCGGCCTCATTCTGGCCCTCTGTTATTTCTCCCCTTCCAGTCCTCATCCTCTCGGTCTGCTACCCGAATCCAGCTGTCTGCCCTGTTTACATGCCCCAACAACAACGGCTCGGGTCTCGGGTGTGTTAGCCGCTGTACAACTTTTTGCTTTTGCTTCTCCGCTTCTCATTATTCATGGTCTTCTCTTTCTTCCTTTTATTTCTTTTTAGTGCATCCGCACCGGCGTCGGCACTATCACCAGCACATGATGCCCTGTACATATAGAGTTCTTCTTACCTTTTTTCCCTTTACGACTGCTGTTTTGTTTGCTTTTCGCTTCTACCGCTTCTTCTTCTATCTGTGGAAACCCCGCTGATCTGTATTTGTATGGACGAAAAAGTCTGGCTGTTTGAAAAGGAAATAGGTGTTTTATGTTAATTCATATATTGATCTTGCGCTATTTTACCGCACGAAATTCGATTGTCTACATTAATAAGCTGTTGCCCAAGGGAAAATCTACGCCTACCGGGCAGTTGTATCCAGCGAGGTATCTCTGGCTAGTCTGTATTTAGTTTCGTCCTTTCGCTTTTCCTGTCTTCTTGAGCCGCCCTAAAACACCTGGGACAGGATATCAAGCAAATGGCACTAAACATCATATCTTGGTATTAGATCTTCTCACATTTACCGAATGTCCTTTGACCGGTATCCCCGTATTCTCATCCACGGATTGTCATCGCCAACCCCAGAAAACTGCGTTACCTCTTCCTGTCGGACTTCCATTGCTTGGATGCTGTCGCCTAGCTCTGGCTCACCGTTAAAAACTCGAACAATTGCCTTTCCATCATCGTCAATCCATGCACGGAACATGCCGCCGCAGTTGTGGTCTTGCACAATATGCGTGCGTGTATAAACAACTTGCTCGCCTCTCCGCACAACAACACTCTCAATGCCAACCATGCCTCCCTCGCCTTCACCCGTCCGGCCAAACCTGTCACCAGCACTCTGCTGCAAAGCCCCTCCCCGTCCTGATACAACACTGATCGCTGACTGGGTAGGCAAAGGGCGGAATCGGGCAAGAGCGCCTACAGTACGACCGGCGGCAATACGTAGAAAAGAGTCGCCGTTCCCGGTGCCCGAGGTCCCCATACTACGAGAGATGGTGATGGGCAGCAGACCCGGAGATTCAAAAGATTCAGATGATGCGACAGGCACATACACAAATGGGGTAGGTAGGCAATCAGTCAAGAGGCGTAGGAGTGCGCTGGACAAAGAAACCCCAGTTGACATTATCTTCGCACCAGCCGCGCCTGTAAATCCCCCCAGCCCCAATGCCTGTGCAGCTAGTTGCGGGGTGTCCTGCCACTCCTCTGCCCAAAATCCCGCACCCGGGGTCGGTGTATCGCCTAGTCGTCCTGTAAGCTTGTTGGTCAGGCCGCCGGTGCTTGTGGCCGCGCAGACCATCCCTGTGGCATCCATGGCCACAGCGCCACAAGTTCCCTGGGGGACGTACTCCTTGGAGCTCCAATGTGCACTGCCACTCCCAAGCCTTTCACGCTGGAGCCCGCGTTGGTGCTCATCCCAGCGTTTCTGTGTGAAGAAATAGCTGCTGTGCACTAGATCTAGGTTGTAATCAGTAGCGAGCTGTTCGGCAGTCGCGCCGTGAAACATGGTGTGGCCTTGGCCTGAGGGGATGTCGAGACGGTCTGCGTTGGTGGAAACCGAAGAATCATTGCCACGAGCGCTCTGGGCCGGGTCCAGATCGATATCGCCATGCTCGAGAATGGCAGCAGCTAGCTTCACGGGATTCCGCACATGTTGGAGGCCCAAAACTCCGACAGTGCGTTTGTGAAAGCCGCGCGAAACCATAACGGATGCTTCTAGTTCATTGATGCCACCGCGCGTGAACACAGCACCATGACCACTGTTGAAAAGCGCGTTGTCTTCAAGCAACGACACGGCAAACACGGCAGTTTTGAGCGCCGAAGGTAGGACGCCGGTTGCTGTACAAGGAGTTGTCATGTACTTGTTGGTGCGGCATATCTAAGGGATGTTGTCAGAATTGGAGACGCCTGGTAGTATAGAAACGGGGATGTCGAGGGTATCCCCTGTAGCTTTGTGAGAGAAATCACATACTATGTCCAGTAGAAAGGAGCGATACTCGCGGTATGTCTCTTCCGGCATATTGGTAGGTGTGATGTTTCCTGCGCCACCTTGGATGATGACGCGCGGAGCAAGCCCAGCAACAGGGCCACCGGGCTTTGCATGATATTCCATTTTCTCATTCATTGTTGACTATTTTTCAAAACTTAGCGTGACAGACCTGCCAAGTTTGTCCCATGGACCGTACTTCTAGCTAGTAATAATGCATAGAATAAACCTTGACAAGTTCATGATCGCTGGAAATGAACTCGACTTGAAGGCCAGTGCTAGGACTCGAAGGATTCTAGAAGGATTCTGGAACTTCCCGCGATAAGATAAGACGGTAGCTTCCTTTTTAGGTAACATCCAAAATCGCACTAACAAAGGGCATCGAATTCTTTTTAGATAGCTTTCTAGCTGTCCTTAGGTGCTCAGTCATTTGAGCGATATTTTTTTTCAATATTCCCTTTCCATCTCTTTTAGGATGTTGCTGATCAGGTGTTGTTAGATGGCATAAGAAAGGAGCCTCCAGCTGTGAGGGTCTCAAAACAGTTACTGGTTCCTCACAGCACTTAGGATCGGGAGGACAGGTATCTCGTGTTGAGGAGCAAGACTAAAGGCTCACCCAAGCTAGGCCATTGGCATTGAGTTTAACTGGCTTGATTTTGATCTCAGCATTCATTCTTGCTGCAACTCTATTCGCTGCTGAATGGCAGGCCGTGGTTGTCAGTCTTTCGATGTTCAGTCTTTTGCACAAGTGGCGCCAAGCTACCTTGACGAACTCTCGGTCCGAGAGTATTGACTTTGGCATTCCATAGTGCCTATGGCAGTGTTGGAAGAAGCTATCAGCAACTGACTCCATATCGAGGGAGTTGACGGGAATGAGCACGACACCCTTAGTCATGTGGTCAACTACTGTCAGTTGCTCTAACTGGAATAACGTCGGGTAAATATGCGATGTAGATACGTGGCACACAATGTTGTAAAGGGATTTACAACTTAGTCTTTAATCAACTCGAATAACAACCATCTGTCACAACATAACATTTTACCAGTACATCAACCCACTCTCATGAGAATGAGTCCACTAATGAATAATAAAAGGATGATCGAGAACAAGAAAAGTATCAAGAAGCTCTATTTTTGTTTCCACGAAACAATAAGATCCACAATTTAAACGGTGTGGGTTCAGCAGTCATTCTTCGGATCGCACTGTCCTGGCAGATCAAGGCGCAGCCTCAATGCTAGCGAAGCATGATTCGATATCTCTTGACAGCTATGACCGCCGACATATTCCAAAGCCTCATCGTGCCGGGCGGTACAGATGGGGCCATAAGCATTCGCTCGACTGATACCAGTAGACCAATAGATACATCCAATTACTTGGAAAAGTGTTGAGGACTCAATGGTGGATTTCTTGCGATACTCTCTCTCTCCCAAGTTATAGCCTATCGTGAATCCGATGCTTTATTTTTTATGGTTGTTCCGTATTCTTCATTAGGTTTTCGCCCTACATCGTAGATTTATCTGGTATTTTCCTCTCCATATCGTGTCCACCGGGCAGGGCAGCCCTAACAGCCATCCGAACACATGGTTTGATGTCCCCGCCATTCTCAACCCAGACGTCAAACATTGATTGCTCTTAATCGTGCCGTGTGAGTTGCGGAAATTTGAATAGAGAAAAAGGAAAAAGCATGTTCTATTTTGTTCTGCAACGCTAGGTTGGCTCAGCCACCAAATGATATCATGATATTGTCATCTCTAGAACGAACAGACAGCAGCTGCTAGCCCATCTATGCAACAGCCGCCGTCTATAGCTACAGCTCCTTAAACACAATCCCCAGGATCTCGCGCGCCTTGACTAAATTCAGCATGCGCATCTTCTCATTGTCTAAATGCGCCGAGTCACTAGCCTGTCCGCAGGGCAAGTGGGCCGCAGGCGCTTCAAACTCCTTCTCTAAAAAGCGGATGGCAGGAATTGAGCCACCCTCACGGATATACAGCGGCCACTTGGGCCTTGCACTTCGCAGCTTGTTTGACTGGTCTTTACAAGCCGAGTTTGCTGCAGGAGTGTCTAGTGCAATGGTAGCGCAGTCTTGCTCTTCAAAGACCGGGGTCCAGGCTGCAATTACGGCATTCTCAAGCGTGCGGAATAGTGGGCTAGATGGATCGCCCAGCCATGGCTCGGCGCGATTGTCAATCTGGACCGAGAAGCTATTGCGAGAGCCAAGCGCCGAGAAACGTTCTTCGAGGAAGCTGACGAGCGAGGCAATGACCTCATCGACTTCCTGTCCAGGCACAAGCCGTAGGGAGATATTAGCACTGGCGTGACTGCTCACCAGACTGCCGTCAGGCCCAGACACTTTGTAGCGATGAATAGTCAAGTTAGGCTCACGCCAGCGGGCCTTGAGGTTATCCTCAATGAATTGGGAAGAGCTAGCATCAAAGCCGTCGCCAGTAGGCTGGTTGCTACTCTGGTTTTTGCGGGTAAGCAGAGCAACAATCTCGGCAAAGCGCTCCTCCTCGTCGGCTGTAGTGGGTAAAATACGATCGTAGAAACCCTTGATCATCACTCTATTCTTCGGGCCCTTGAGCTGAGCGAGCACGCATGTCAGATCCGACAAGGGCTCATCGTTCATATAGGAGCCGTCGACGCCCGAGTGGCGGTTAGGGAAAGGCGAGTCAACACAGACGTTTGCATGCAAGACTCCACGGAGGCCGTAAGTCAAGCACGGCACTTCGTCATCGAGCCAGTAACTGTTTGCAAGCAGGACATAGTCGACAGGCCCAATCAGATGCTTGTTGCGCTTGACGGCATCCTGGAAGCCAGCCGATCCGGACTCCTCTTCACCCTCGATGAGGAAAACAATATCATTTTCAAGGGCCTTTTTCTGCATGAGGTCAGCTACGGCAAAGAGAGCAGCAATGATGGGACCTTTGTTATCGCTGACACCTCGACCATACAGATACCCGCTGTCGCCTTTCATTTCAAAGGGGTCGGTGTTCCAGTTAGACTTGTTGCGCCGCGTATCGGCAGCCACAACATCGTAGTGACCATAGAAAAGAATGCGCTTGCGGTCCTGGGCCGGCTCCTTTTTGCCGCTCAGCGTGGCCAGGACCACCGAATTATGTGGCCCCTGGGTGTTGAGCAGATTGACCTTAGCACCCATCTTCTTGAACAAGCCAGCCAAGAAAGTAGCACCCTTGTGACAGTCCTCAGAAAACTCAGGACTAGATGAGACAGTGCGATAGGAGACAAACTCGCTCAGGGCACCAAAGAATGCGTCCTTGCTAAGGTCGGTCTCGGGGTCCTGGGGCCCTTTTTCAGTGGGGAAATCTCGGACTCTCCATACTGAGACGTTGTTGTCGTTGCCTCCAGCAATGTACAAGCGATCCGACTTGTAGGTGCTGACGGCCGACGCCAGGATCTTGCCCTCATGGGCCTTCCACCTCGTAATGCAGTGATACTTTTGCACCACATCGTCGACGTGAGGTTGCTGGTTATGGTATTGTCCATAGTGCACAGTGGAGTGTTTCTAGAACAAAGAGAAAGATCAAGGGCAAAGTAAATAGTTAGTACAGGATAACAAGAGCCGGGCCAGGGGGATATGGGTTATATAGGCGCCAAAATGACTTACAGCTACGGACCCATTGGCCGCTGCACTCCACAAACAGCCCCATCCCATTTGGAGCGACATAACATCTGAAGAGTGGGCTTCCATCACACGGAGTCTTTGCTTGGTATCCAAGTCCCACAGCTCGACCTGGCCATCGAGTTTGCCAGCATACAAAAACGACTCGTCAATGGCTAGACTCATAACAGACTCGGCATCATCCTCACCCAGAGTCATGATTTCCTCAATTCCCAGGCCATCATCGCCATACTCTCCAACCGTCGGCACAACATTCTGACGCCACAGCTTAATAGTGCCGTCGCCTCCACCCGAAATAAGCACTTCTTCGTCAGTGTCAACATGGACGGTTGGGCCCTTGGCCATGAGCATGCAATAGACATAGCCAAAGTGGGCAAACTGACGAATGCATCGACGGTTGACTTCGAGGATGTTCTGAGCCGGTGGGATGGAGTTCCAGCGCTCTTCAGTGCGGCGTGGCGTGCTAGTTCCGCCCACGGGCTTACTATCGAAGAACCGATGGTTCCTCCTTGCCGGATGGGATGCACTTTCACGGCCGACCTTTGCATTAGCGTCGTTGAGCTTCACCCACTGAATAGTTGTGTTCTGGGCGCCAAAGTACACGGTGTCATGTTGCGGGCTATAAGCAACACTGAAGATGTCACCCACATCGTATGTGCTGTAGATTTCGGCAATGCGCTTGAGAGTACGCGGGCACCAAACATTAACAAAGGCATCGCCAGCACTAGAAATTAAATACCTGCCGTCGGGCGACATGAACAGGCACAGGACGCTGCGGCGATGAGCCTGGATTTTGCAGATTTGGCGGAACGTGTCCAACGACCATACGACGATCTCTCCATCCTGCGTGCCAGCAAAAACATATTGAAGCTCAGAACTGACGGCCAGGGCAAGCACAGATGAGTTGTGTTTCAGCGTATGTAGGAGATCTGGCTGGACATGCGGAAATGAGGCAAGATCTGGTGGTAACAAGGCTGACGGTGATACTAGTGGGGGCTGGGATGGCGATGATAGCTGGGCAGGCATTTCATCTGTTGGTTTCAACGAAGCTGTCAGCATGGTGAGAGACGGCAGAAAAGGCAGATAAGGTCTAAGAAAACAAAAGAATGAAGCCAAAAAATAATAAAGAGAAGACTAAATAGAAAATTAGATCACCAACTTATTGCCAGATGTTAGCCAGAAGGCGTGATTAAGCCTGCTAATCTTGGACAATGACGCCATCTGCAAAAATATAGTGAAGCTTCGTTCTAACATGGCCAGCTCGCCTTAGGGTTAGGGCCCACTTGGAACAAGGAAAGAGCGAAAAAAAATAAAATAAAAAACAACAACAACAACAATAATGACAAATGAGTAGAAGGCTGGCTATAGGGAGCTTTGACGCCACCTAACGTCGCCTAGGGAGCCTGAGAAGAGATATGAGACGCGAGACAGGGCTCGGAACAGCGCCCTGATAAGTGTTGATACAGTCTGGACAGGGGCTGTGACACCGCTTAACAGTGAACAATGAGTGGGTGGGGATGACCAAAAGACAAGGGGGGGAACAACAAACCTGATGCTAGAAGGCCCTTCACCGCTTTCACCGCCTGTGCTGCCTTGACCGCAGGCCATAGCAGTGCAAAGGGCTCGTGGTCGCGCTCTGCTCTGGCTATGAGACTACAGCCTTTGCATCCGCCACTTCGGAGAGGCTTCTGCAGCTGGGCCAACGTCAAGCCAGGAGGTGTAATGAGACTAGCGGAATCCATGGGCAGGAGCAGAGCAGACAAGATGTTGGTGAGCTGTCAAATGAGGGCCGAGAGTTTTCGTGGCTAAGGCGTTTGTGCGTGTCCGTGTCTGTATGTGCGTGTCTGTGTCTGTATCTATGTTTGTTTCTCGCTGCCTAGCTGTCTAGCTGTCTATCTCTGTATGCGTAGACCAGATGTGGAGTGAGAATGAAAAGGGAAGAAAGAGCTTAAGGCTTGCTATTTCTATTGCGCAACCCAGCGCATATATACGTGCAGAACAACCTTATAGGAAGCAGAGAGGGCAATCACAAAGGATCAAAAAGGAAGACAGCAAACACGCACAAAGGACCCCGGAAGAGTCAACAATGGTACGGGTACATGTTGATAGGGCTGCTGCTCGTGGACAAGCTGATGATTTACCACTCGCAGCCTGGACTTCGAAAAACCGAGTAAGATGGCAGTCCGGCAAGACCCGATTGACAAGCCCCCCAAGAACCATGCATTATAGGTACGGTCTGTGGATGGATGTACAATTCAATGCCCAACCTCCATGTCTATCATTCGACACTGTCCGGACTCTACAGCCATTCTAGGGCCCATCCATACATGCATGTGCAGTCGAAATAGTGCGGTGCAACCAGGCCGTACCGTGGTGGCTGCAGGAAGCATCGACAGAGGCGGAAACACAGCGCAGCCCAACTATTGGATCTGGCCAGTTTTCGCCTGGCTTGGGCAGTTCCAGCTGGCTATAATACCACATTAGTGTAAACAGAATGGCACGCTCCGTGGATATGCATTTTACGTCGTTTTTTTTTTTAATTTTCTTTTCGCTTTTTTCCTCCTTTTTTCGCTCATGTACTTATTTCTTTCTCTTCTTTGGCGTATTGCCATTGCCTACTAGTGTACGCCGCTTGCTATACCCTGTCCTCTCTGTCGTTTATTCTCTAGTGCTGTCTTGTATGGCGGTGCCGTTGGCGGCTGTACCGGGTTCAGCGACACGTAGTCTTCTGGCAGCCGGTACGAGGCATCTGAATCCCATGATGACAAGTCGCCGCATGCAATGAAAGGCGCAATCCAGCGCGCTTCACGCTCTGCTCTGGCCTCGCCATTGTCATCACCTGCAGATCCAAACTCTACAGTCTCAATGTCCATCGCCTGGCCACCCGTTGCCTCGCTATTATCCGGAGCGTCGTCACCCTCCAATCCCGCAGCAGTTGCCTTGGCTGCCGCCTCATTGAGCACTGCGCCCGTGCCTAGTGGGGTCTCCAAGCTTGGCGTAAAGCCTGCAGGCATCTGGAAGCCCAAGCATACGATAAAAGCCTCCACCGAGCTGGCACGCGACGACCGTGGCTTAGCTACCACTACACGGCGGAAGAAGACCTTGAGTTGCGCATACAGCACATCGACATTCTTGCCGCGGAATATCTTTGCCACAAATGCGCCGCCAGGCTTCAGCACACATAATGCCAGATTTAGCGCTGCAAACAGCAGCTGTGATTGCACGTAAATGTCCAGGTCGTGCAGGCCTGTAACATCAGGCGCGCCGTCCGAAAGAACCAGATCAACGGGGTGAGAGACTGTGGGTGAGGCTGTAGATGCGTCATACTCCGGATCCAGAGCCTGTAGGAGCAGTGGGACTGTAGCTGGATGTGTAATGTCAGCCTTAAGCGTGACAATACCCTCGAGCGGGCTAATGGGCTGCAGATCGATAGAAACGATCTTGACGTCATTATTTGCCGAAGGCCGTGTTGGGGCTGAGTCCACAGAAGAAGTATCAACGGTGCGCGATGAGCCCGCAGCCGTAGCCCGAGACCCATTAGAATTCAAGGAGAGGAGGGATTGCTTCAGGGCAGCCTCGGGATCGGTCCATGCCTGACGGCCGAATTTTTCGCCCTTGATAAGGACACGTGAGAGGACCTGCGACCAGCTGCCGGGAGCAGCGCACAGATCAACTACACGGGTAACGCCGGTGAACAAGTCAAACTCTACAGCAATCACATTGGTGTCAGTAACCATAGCTAACCTGCGGATCACAGAAGCCCAGAAAAACACAGGGCCCAGCTGCAGCTTGTTTGTGACAATTGGAAATCGACACCGACGTCGACATACATCGATCTCACATCAGCGTACACCACTCTGCTGTGTGAGTCAAGCTGTGCAAGTGGGACTCACCCTCGTCAAGCTGTAGTAGCTTGAATGCACTGCGTGCACGCCATCCCTGTTCCTTGGCTAGACGGTAGTATGCGTCTCTCTTGTCCTTTGATGACTTGCCCATTTTGCTCCTTTTTGCTTGCTGTCTGTCGTCGTTGTCTACCAGGCCAATCAGCTGCCAAATTTCTGTTGCTAAAAACTCTGGTGACGTTCTTTTGCTGTAATTTTTTTTACTTCATGATATGCATTTAAGCGATAATACCCCACCTAGCGCAGAGCAGAGAATATGCCTATTTCGAGGTCTGTGTAACGTCAAAGGCAACAACAATGAGGCGGTACTAAAAAGCAGTATCAAGCCAGGTAAGTAAGTAGAGAAAGCACCATACAGCACTTTTCCTCTTCTCTTGAGACAACGCCTGCGATGTCATGTTGCCGCCATGCAAACTCCAGGACTAGCACCCATCCCATACATACATTGCACCTCCAAACACGCCAACTGTCTCTCCCGGATCTGCTCCCAAATCAGCGGTCGTGTTCCATTTGCTGCCATGTTTCAGCAGGTCCGGGAGTCCAAGTTGTGCCTCCTTTGTCCAATCAAACTGCGGTGCTGAGCCCTCGTTCCTCCTGTCATTATGGCGGCGTGGAAATCAGCATGAGAGAATATTTACGAGCGATGAATGGCGTCGTTGCGTCAAATATGCTAGCAGAGCAAAGAGAGGGATGAGAGCGCATGAATTATTCTTAAAATACACATGAGGTCATGCTATACACAGCCCCTTAATCCTACGTCATCGTCAGTCAGGTGAAAAATTATGGATTCGAAAAAAAAAGTACAGTTATATTTCGGATTTATCCAAACGCCAGCACTGCAACCCGGTGCAGTCAGTCCATATATGCAGTCATGTGCAGCTGCAGAAAGCTATCAAAATGTATCGACAATGGGAAAAATGATATAGTAACAAAGGAAAAGATGCAAAGACAGCCATGCTGTATCGTAAAATCATGCAAAAAAATATGCCAACCTCCTGTCTCCCCCCTTCAAATCCCACCACCAATGTATCTAGATGCGGTTTTCTTCCCAGCTGTAACGGCGCTCGGCAACTTGAGGAACATGAACCAAGTCATTGGTAGCATCTATCCTGTTCTGGCTGCTCTGGCTGCTCTGGCTGTGGGGGCTATCCATAGCACGCTCCAACGCATCCCAGTTATGGGGAGTTGGTCGGATAGAGAGGGCAATGTGCTGTGAAGCCTGGGCCATTTCATCTTCCGTATCGGTGAAGTTGCTTCCCAGTGTGCTTGCTGACATGTGGCGGCTACGCTCTCTCTTGGCTAGAATCGACAGCGTTGCGGGGCGCGAAAAAAAGGCCGGGGCAGGGTGGGAAACGCCCGGTGCCGATTCTTGTCCTGAAAATTGCGAGTTTTCAAGCTTCACGCCGTGGTGCCTCGGGTTTTCAGAGCTAGATGTCTGCACAATGCGTAGGGAAGACGCCCGGGAAATCGAAGTGTGGGAGACTGATTCACGGCTACCTGCAGAGGAAATGGTACCATTGGGGCATCTGCGAATGGAGGGTGCAAACCGGCTGCCGGTAGGGGAAGAAGCCATGGAAGAGACAGGAGCATCAGACTGGGCATCCCAATCACTGTTCAGACCCGGGGTTAGAGGAGAGGGGAAAGGTCTGGGAATGAATCCAGGAGAGTCGGGCAGGTATTCCACCTGCAGCATAGCAACCTTCTCACTGGAGTTAGGCTTATAATCGCCAGGGGAGTACGGGGGCACAGGGCCCTGAAGCTGCAGATCAATCTTCCGACGCGCAAACTCGTAGGGCGTGACGCTGCGGCCACTAAAGTCACCAAACTCGCTTTCCTGGGGAGTGAAAATCTGGCTCTCGCTATCAAGCTCAACCGGACCGGTAATCTGGGTGCATGGAAGCTCAAAGACCTGATGGCCCTGTTCGGCACCGACCTCAGCAAAAGCAGGGGAGGTAGGAACTTCGGCCACTTCGACCGCAGGAACACCAAGCATCTGCGATTGTCTATAGGTGCCAGCGCCGTGCACAGAGCGATCTCCAGTGCTGCTAAAGGTGCTGTTAGGAGTGTTGGGCAGCTTGTAATCATTGTATGCGAGACTGCGGGCAGCTTCGATTTCGCGAACCTGGGCCTTTTTGCCTTTGCGTCTTTGGAGGAACCACCAGATACCCATTCCAATGAAAGCAACAGCACTACCGCCGCCTGCAATAATGCCGCTCAGAGCAGCTTTGCTGAGGCCGCCCTTCTTCTCCTCGGATTGGTCAGAGTCAGGGTCAGGGTACAGGCTGTTGAGGGGCTGGGTGATGGGCTGAATGTTTCTGTCCTTGATAGGATCAGAAGGAAACGCAGCTTGGTGTAGCTGGAAGCTGGCGCTATCATAGCGAGTTAAGAGGTAAACCTCCTGAAGAAAAGTGCGGCCAAGAATGAAGTTGTCATCGCTGGCCTTCTTGATGGGAAAGTATGGCACATCATGGTCTCCAAAGTTAATGGCTTGGTCCTTGTATGGATACTGCAGAACATGGGCAAATGCAGCACCAGACAGGGTGACGTTGACAACGCCATCAACGCTCAGGGGCGTGTCAAAGCTATTGTTGTTATCGTAGCTAGATAGAGTAAAGGTGAACTCAAAGCCATCGTCCTGCTTGAGCGCAGCCATCTGTTCGTTGGTGATGACATATGCGTCCAAAGTGCGGTTGTAGGTCAGGTTCATGGCAGACACAAAGTCTTCGATAACCGGCTCAGGCAGCCAAAGATAGGGGGTAGAGCTATCAATGATTGCCTGGAAGGAGTTGGTGAAATTGGATAGAATCTGGGGCTTGGACTCCCAGTTAGAGGGCACAGCACTATTGTTAGTGGAAACCTGGATCCCCCTAACAAGAACACGCGGGATCATGGTATCTCTAGACAGAGTGAAGTCAATGTTGCTTGGTTGGGTGGGCAGTCTGCTAGCATCATATCCACCCAAAGTCAGGGAACTAGGCGTGTTCTTGTAGTACGCGCCAGCAGTGTAACCATATGAGTAGCTAGGGAACCAACCCTCGTCTTCGACCATTTCGTAAAATGGAGCATCGATAGACTCGGTACCAAACTTGCCGCGGACAACACCGACGCCGAAGAGGCCGACATAAAATTCGGTTGTGTTGTAAATTCCAACCAAAGCGTCTTTCATGTCCAGCTTGTCGCCGGTGAGATCATCGGTGGCACCAAAGATGCCAGTGCCATATTCAGCGTTAGCCGCCACACCCAAGTACGATAAACCGAGAGACCAATGCCCTAGGGTTTTCCAATCCTCCGAGGATGTGTAATTCACAGTACCACCACGGTCCTTGATGCACAAGGGATCATCTAAACGAGAAAAGGCGTCTGTTAGCAAAGCTGTTTGGAATTCAAGCAAAGGGAAAGAGTCGTATTACTTGTGATGCAGCCGCCTTTGTCGACCAGCCAGTGTTCTGAGAGGGTTGTGCTCACAAACAGGCTGACTTCTTGGCCGGCAGCACGGAATGAGGTGGCTGACCAATTGCCGTCGATTCCAAGCCATGAGGACCCTGACAATGAGCGAGGGGCTAGATTGAGATCTGACTCATCAGCACTGGCAGTTGACACCGCAGAGGCGAGGATGAGAGGCAAGATGTATCTCATTGTGAATAGATAATAGATGTGAATATGGATTAAACAGAAAGAAAAGGGAAACAAAACAAAACAAAAGAGCTATGCAAAGGGGGAATATGCAAAATGAGTAGGCGTAAAAAGCCGTGGCAAATGAGCGTGTGTGGTTGTATGGTTCGATATTAGTGAGATCGCGTGTGGTTTTTGATGGTGAAAGAGGTTTTCTGGAGGCAGTAGATTGGTGGCAAGACGCCGAGCGTTGCTTGTCTAAAAGCACCAGACAAATCCAGACATATCTATCTGGGCCGCGATGCGTAGACAAAGAGGCAGTATCAAGAGAGTGTGTGAAGTGTGGTGCTGTCTCTGTACCGGCCTTGATTCCCAAATGCGCAGACGAGAAAGAGTGGTGATAAGCGTCTAGGGAGTCGGTTAAATGAAGGACGGCGGCCGATAGTTTATGTGCAAGTCGTCAAGACAACAAGATGATGACGATGATTATTGTGATGATAGATCGTTGACGAGGGCAATGATTAGATGGAAGACGCGAACTGACGAACAAGTACACCAGCGCAAAGGAGGCTCAACCAAGATCAAAATCAAAATATGTGAAGAGGGAAGGAAAGGAAGAAGAAAGGGAAGAAGAGAAAGAAAAGGAAGAAAAGGAAGAAAAGAAGGAAAAGACTTCGAGCAAGAGAGTGCAAGTAGGGCACCCATTAACAGTCGTTAGCAAGCCAACTGGCCAGTGCGCAAGTCACCAAACCCAAGGATCCAGCGACGTTGAAGGAACGTAGAAGTGGCCCAAGTTTGGTAATACCAAGAAGTGCTTTCCTATAGATAAACTCTCCTCGTTTCAGTTGCAAGGAGTTACAAGGAGCTGTTAGAACTAGGGAATAGGCCCCGAGTGTTGCTGAATACTGTGATACTCTGTGCTGGGTACTGCAGCAGAATGGCAAAGGGGGCCCTGCTAGCTGGTCACGATAGTGTCAAAGAAGAGAAAAGGAAAGATAGCGGAAGATTAAGGGAATTAAAGGACGAAAAATTCGACACCAGAGCAACTACTTGATGTATAGACAGCAGGCGCAAACGGTGGGTGGAAAATTCTTCTTCTTTCTGCTTATCTAATATCCAGTCTTCCCCATTGGCCTCTCTACTGTCTTCGTCCTCTATGCCCTTTCTATTCCTCACTGCTTGTTGCCCTCTTTCTCCTCTTCTCCCATTGTCCTCGCTCCCATTCTCACCATTCTCATTTGCACCACGCTTTAATGCATGACGGGACAAGCAGCCGATTTTCCTATCGGCCTGATCTTAAAGCACACACCCATGGTCTTATTAATCCTTCTGTGTCTCAGATGCACACTTCGCCAGTTTTCGCCAAGTTAGCTCCAACCCTATCAGGAAAGTCTATTTCTCCGATGAGATCCTGTTGCTATTATAGAGAATGCGCTATTCCTATTTTCGACGTCCAATGGAACCAAGCCGAGCCAAATTTGAAAACATTGGTCCAAAGGTACCATCCCATCACATCACCATACAACTTCCTGTCCTCCCTCTCTCTCTATCGCCCCTGTCTCTCTCCCTTTCTCTCTTGCCCTCGCTCTCATCCCCATGAAGAACCCAAATCTTCTTTAACTCACGCCTTTGCTCTTTTCTGCCAGACCCTGCGCAGCCTCAATCTAAATACACCTCGTTGGGTTAAGCGCAGCTCACGATAATGGCCGGCTGGAGGCTGAATTCCTGGGCCTGGGGAAACAGCGGCTTCTATTGCTCAATCACAATTAATCCACATGCTGTGGCCCATCGGCCTCTTTTTCATGCATGATTGCTTTGTTCCCGACAACGGCGGCCGCGTTAGTCTCCTATTTGCTTCGCCGGCATTCTATTACGCAGGCTAGCCTCCAAGTACAAGACGACCAATACTACTCGACATCAGACGGTCTCATCCCCTGGAAGCCCGAGTCACCGCCAACCCTCTCCTGCACATCATAGCCATGTTCATTTCACTTCACTAGAGAAACCCATCTAGTCGTTGGTCCCGCCTGCAATTAGCCCCCAACACACACCCTAGTCTCTCCAGTCCCTCTCGATCCCTGGCTATAACTGCTATAATTGTCGTGGTGTGTGGGTCTTCTTGGTAAATCACTTACTGACTTGTAGCACGGCCTTGGAACCCAGCTAGCGGACTGTAACCCTCATAACCCTAGCAAAAAACCAAGAATTTAAAGAGTTGCAGGCTGACCGCTTCGCCTGAAATTCATCGTCTATTATTAGCGATGCTTCAAAACAAGCCTTGTTTGCCAATAGTGTAATCAGCGCTTTTATGCGAGTCAATCTGATTCTAGCCGAGTCTGAGAACAGTCACGTAGCTGGTTTTTTCTATTTACTGCCAAGGTCCAAGATTTAGTAAACCACTAGACCGACTAGACGTGAGGATCTTTGGCATCTTGGATAGGCAAATTGCATTGTCACATTTTGCTTTTGCTCAGTCAGTCTTTGTTGTCAGGAACTATCCAGATGGGTGTTGAACTGCAGCGCAAAATGCTGGCCTTTTTGTTACTAGGCTTGCCATCTCATCGATGCTACTCTTCGTACGACCCGCCAACTAAAGACATTGATTAAGCTTGCTGGTCCCTGTCTGCTCTTCTGCTCCCTGTGTCTGGAGGCAAAGGGACCCTCAGATCACTTCTTAAAAGCATTGACCTTAGCAAATCAACTTCCCCTTCCTGCCCTAGTCCGCTATAAATCTAGTCACTTATGTAGTGGCACCTTACATCCGAACCGCAGTACTCCAGTTCCAGTGCTGCAGCAACTCCACATGGGTGCGTGCGAGAAGCAGGTGCCCCTGCACATTTTCCGCCGTGGGACATAGTCAGCAAGTGGTTTTCTGCACAGTACATGCACACGTATAGGACAACATATACACGTCATGTCACTTGAAGGGTCATTTTAGCGGTGCATACGTTGAAATTGATGGGGGAGATCCCACTTACAGGCTCTGTGGAAAGGCCAGGGCAGCCATGCTTGCCCCCTTTGTTGGTGAGTATGCCAGCCTTCAGCGAGGAATGTGGCATCTGCACGCGATTAGGGCTTTAGGCTTCGTTCTCCATACCTTGGGCTTTGTGCTTCGTGCTTCCTGTTTCCCTCACCATTGACCCTGGCCGTTTGCTCAAATCTCGATCAGATCAGATTTTGATTCAATTCGCAGCACAAAAGATCGCCATGTCTATGTGTCTCTTTTCTGCAAAGACTCCAAAAGGCCAAGTAAATGCATACGCAGCAGCCTAGAAAACGCACTGCCGCTCATCAAGCTCGTATTTGGCCATTTGTTTTCCATTGTTTTGTGGTACATCAGTAAATACTTGCTGCACCATTCCCGTGCGCGTACGTATTGCGCCCTTTTTTTATTGGGGCTATTTTCTCTATCAGGCATAAGTTGTCCCAATTTTGCGGGCAGTGATGCGCATAGTTGTTCATTTTGCTGTGCTCTTTTTGCTCCAATATATTGTTTCTTGTCGTCCTTGGGCTTGCGCACAAGTACGTAATGAATATATTTGGATGCTTTCTTCGGGGCGAACGCTGACATGCTGCAATATACCGCTAGGAGTTAACGGATAATAATAATTTAGCCAGCTATTGCGGCTCCTAAGACGGAGTCTTCAAGTGTTAGACCTTGAAACCTGGGGGACCTGCAGGTGCTATAGTATGGAGCCTCTGGGCATGCGCTACCTAGGAGCCATGACATCCCTTTGTCTTCTCCCTGGGGCCCCATTTGGGCCATAGCACCCGCTTGTTGTCTCTCTCACACACACCTGAAGCCCATGGCAGCCCCTCTCTCTTCTCATGTCTAAATTCACACGTTCAACCTGACGTTCAACCTCAGGCTCACGTTGACGTTGGTGATCACCCTCGTCCTTATACTTACTTCTAACATCAACCTCGCTCGCCTGAGCTCGTCAGTGAGCTTGGACGGAGAAAGACGCCAAAGTTATTCGGATGCAGCCCACCGTAATTAGTGTGTCCAAAATGCGCTGGCTTTGTCTCTTTTCACTGCCCTCCTCATGCTCATAATAGCTTGCGTGCTTGCTAAGCTGGGCTAATCCACTCACTTGTCATCTCTAGTCTCTTAATGCTACCACCCCAACAACTTCTGTCACGAAGCCCCTGGCTTAGCTCACAATTTAGCTCCTAAGATAGAGCAGGCTAAGTCCCTTGTCGTCTTGTTGTCTTGTCGTCGTATCTTGTTCTCGAAGATGCCTTGCTAGCTTCCTACACACTAGGACCTGATCCTAGCTGCTTTCATACAGCAACAAGGGCAGCAAGGAGCGATCTAGATCGGGGAAGATTTGTCCTATCTGCGTCTGGTTTTGCATTTTTTCTTTTCTTCTTCCTTTCTTTCTTGTCTTTCTAGCAGAGCAACTCATTTTAATGTCATAGCACATTGGGAGTACTTCCATCCTTAACCACTCTTTTCCTAGTACACATGTTGTGTGCCGCATCACTCTTTTTCTTTCTTTCTATTCCATCCGACCTTTCCTTTTGGGCTCGTTACATTCATTATTATCTGTCTTATTTTTTCTTTGGACTTGGGGTTTTTTTTTATTCCACATTGCCCTCTTGCCTTAAGACCTATCCTATTGCATTTATACAGGGTCAGAAAGAGCCCAAGTTACTATCGTTCGTTATATATTCTTACTGTCTTTATCTTTGTTCTTAATGATCACACTCGCCCTCGCCTGTTAATCTTGACGGCCTTTTCTAAAGGGAGCGCATGGCCTTCCGGTGCATACGTACATACATACACCTAGATCATCATGAGGTTCATTGCCCCCTTAGCTCTCCTTGCCCTCGTCAAGATCTCCGCAGCTAGTAAGTTAATGTAGTAGAGTTGCCTCTCGCGGGCAGATACCCGCAGAAATATAAGTTCGATATCACTAACATGCTATCTCTTTTCGCAAAGGCCCCCTTCAACAACCAAAATCCTCGTCATCTTCTCATCGCTTTTCTGTACCAGTACAAACTCACAAGCAAGCACCAGAGCAAACTTCTGCCTCTAATGTACTCAGTCGCCCCGCCCTCGCGCTATTAGGGGGCGATGGCCTTTTGGGAGGCTCACAAGAGCCCTCTAAAACCAACCCACAAGTTATACAGCCGACCGGAAACCAAGACAGCTTGCAGCCAACTGGAGCTGTATCAAGTTTTGCACCAGACTGCTACACAGTCTATGCACCTTATGCAAATGCCACCCGAACTCAGCAGCCAGGAACGGGAAATCACCCGATCTACATAACAGCATCTGCCCCAGGCTCTCTTATTACGGCAGCCCCCTCGTCAAGTGTTATTTGCAGAGATAACCAAGGGAACCAAGTAACAAATGCCAACACTATGAGCCAATATAATGTCTTTTACGGCAAGGTCAAATCGGTTTATACCTATCCCAATGGCGACACTTGCACGCTGCTCCCCCAGGGCGAACCAGCGGTAGTTGTTTCGTACTACAAGCAGCCCAACAACACTGTTACCTTTACCGGCAGCCCCGAGGAGTACACAGCCCCATACAAGAATGCCGCACAGCCGACCTGGTGCAACTTCCTGCTCACGCCAACACCAATTGCATTCAAAACCGGCGGCTTTATCTTCAGCATCGACACCGCCATGGCAAACTTCAACGTCCTGGGAAGCGCAACAACGTCGACAATCTACGCCGTTGACCATAACCCGTCGGTGATTTTTGCCCGTTCCGCCACGGTGCCTAACTTTGGTCTTCCGAAAACTTCGGTTGAGAACGATCACCTTCCTGTTCCTACTGACACTGACATTGATACCGACACCGACGCTGACACTCGAACTGACACCGACACCGACAATCAAACCGACACTGACACTGATGCCAACAAGCCACTTCCCAAGATCGCCATGGGGGCTGCTGTTGTCTCTTCGGCGGAAGAGAATGGAGCCCCTATTACCCTTGCTGCAGAGGACCCTGCCTTCAACAACGGCTGGAAGCCCACGACCATCATCAAGCCGACTCCGCAGCTGATTGAGGAAAAGCCTCAACAGACCAGCAACAGCAATGTATGGCATCTGTCCCTCTACACCGGCATGCAGAACGAAAACCAGAACCAGGATCCCACCGAGACTGCCTCACAGGACGCTACCAAGACTCCGTCAACCGCTAGTTTTGCCATTACAGCCGGCCCCGCCCGAGTCATCATCAACGACAAGACCTACGAGGACCTGGGTCCCGAAAAGACGTCTACCATCACCTACGACAACGAGGTGTTTGTGGTCGAGCCGGACCGCATCGTTCACGAGGGCGGCGATACCATGGCACGCATTCGCCCCGGTGTTACTGGCCTGGTTGCCAATGTTAGCACCTCAACCATCATGAACGGCCTTGATGTAGCAGTTAACAAGGGCACTGTTCGCATTGGGGACTATGTATACACCATTGGCCCTACTGCCTCCACAGAGATAATCATGGGGCAGGAGGTGGTCATTGGACCTACTGGCATTGCGCTTGAGAAAGCGGGAAAGACACTTCCCTACACCGCGACCGTGCCGGAGCAGACCGAGGTTGTCGTTGCCGGTGGCAGGATGATCACGGCTTATGGAAACTCAGTGGTGGTGATTCACCAGACCACCATCACCTACAAGACCATGGATTATGTACATACTACGACTATAGACGACAACGTCCTCTACATTGGTCGGGACGGAGTGGTCATTGACGGCACGACGACCCTGGGAGGTCCTAGCGCCGACGTTTTGGCTATTGAGTTTGCCATTGTGGGCGGCGTTACCTTGACCCAAATCGGCTCATCGCAGCTAGTTGTGCTCAACGAGACCTACACTGTTGGCCCCAGCGCCCCGTCGAAGACTACTATTATGGCCGGCGGGCAGACGATCACCATTGACGCGCAAGGCGCTGTAGCAAACAGCGTGACGCTACAATATCCATTTGGCCCATCTATGACAACGACCGTTGTCAAGACCATGCCAGTGCCTGGAGCAACCACGTCGGCTGCTGCCACCAAGACGCAGGCAGACAGTGGCAGTGACAATACTGCTGAGCCCAGCGGCACACAAAACAATAGCAACAGCAGCGCAGGTTCTGTATTGCAGGCCCCCGCCTTGGCGAAGGCGCTGGCTGGGGCACTGTTAGTTGTTGTTCTATTTTAAGAGCGCGCTCTTTTTTTTTTTCTCTTTGTCTTGTTTCTTTTTTGGGTGGGCGGAATCTATTGGAAGCGTTGTTTTATGTTTTTTTTTTTTTTTTTTTTTGTTTTCTCTTACCTTTGAGGGTCCTGGAATTTCGGACTCTTTTCCTTAGTCTGGCCACTAGAGGGTTCTGGACCACGAGCACATAGCACATACCACACACACTACCCGTCACTTGACCTACCTACTATCACCATTCACCCATTACTCCATCTCATCTCAACCACTGCCAGGGATGCATTCGTCTTGAAGGCGAGGCGAGGAAGGGGAGTTAGAGCTGACGTCTTTCTTTTCTTTGTTCTTTTCTTTCTCCTTTTTTTTTCTCCTGCTCATATTCAATCAAGCTCTCTCTCTCCCCATCCCCTCGCCCTTTGTTCGCCATATCCAAGATATTTGTTTTTTTTTTTTTCTTTTTTCATGTTGTTTTTACTATTTCACATAAAAAGAAAAGTCGAGGACGCTTTTCTTCACCGGAGACCTTTCGGAACTTGCACATATCACTTACCTCACACTACAAATAACATAAACTACATCTTTTTTTAATGTATGTACATTGATATATTCTTATCTCTGACCGCTGACCAGTCTGAATCATGGTGAATAATCCCGAGTCTGATGTTGCACATCAAGTGTTAGAGAATATCAAGGGCCCTCTCTGCCCTTGCTTATAGTATTTCGGTAAGGTTTGACTAAGGCCCCCTTCGTCTGTTCTTGTTTGCAAGGGGGTCTTCAATAATACCCACCCTAAAAAAGCCAAGCCAAGTTCCTCCTGTCTTTTGACAAGCGAAGACTTAACGTAGAGACGAAGAACTATAGTATCTAAAGGTGCAATTATGTGCTACTAGCCCTGTCCCCTACTTCGAATCAGATGCGGCCTTTGCCTTTGTCCACACTCCCCTTGAGGTCTGGCCAATCTTCGCCGCCAGAGCAAGCGCTTATTACCGGTTCGGGCTGCATGCTCAGCCGCAGCGCAAGCTCCAAGTCTGCCTCCTCCTGACTCATTGGTGTGGCCTTGCCTCTGGATCTGCTGCCAAAGTCTAGGTCTGGGCCTAGATCGGGGCTAGGATGGCACGCCTGCAGACTGGGCTGCTGGTCCTTTGCACGGCCCTTCTTGTTCGGCGTTTTGGCTTTGTACGTGATTGGCGCGGTGTAGGAGTTCTTTGGCGGCGGGTTGAGCGGCGAATGGCCGCCAAAACCACTGCTGGGATTTTCTGTTGAGGGTCTGCTGTCTTCATGGACTGCAGACGGCGGAGTCAGTCCAATGCTAGATGGGGTGTTGGAGGGCGAAGAGGAACCGGCCTCGCCCGATGCTTCGAGAAGAGACAGGCGAAGCGCACGTTCAATTTGAAGCTGGAACTCGGCTTCTGCATCCCCATGAGAGCGGTTCGCAATCGCTTTTGTGCTACTATCACCCCGTTGGTTTTGGCCACTGGAACCTGCTGTGGCCTCTGCTACAAGTGTATGGCTGTCAAGGGATGATGCTGTGTTGCTGGGGCTATTCGTAATTGGGCTTTCCATCGCACTTGCGCTCACGTTCCGACGCTGTTCGTCATCGACAAACGAGTCCTGCGAAATCATCTGTGCATACTCCAACGCCTCCTCTTCGTTAAGGTCGCCAAAAGCACCAACGCCAAACCGCTTGCGAAGATACTCTTCTTCTCGTGTACGCCGTTGCTCCTCACGGCAGATCTCTGCCTTTTCTGCCGCAATGTAACTTGTAATATTGTGTCCCCGGCGAGTCAAGGGGCGCCCATGAAAGTCTCCCCCTGCGCAACGGCGCCTATGTCTGGATATTTTCTTAGGAGATGAGTAGGTCCAAAAGCGGACCATAGCCCCAAACGACACAAGACCCCGTAGTGCAGATGGATCGGGGTCAAGATAGATGGCGCCAACGTGAGAGTACTCCTCAAACGGTCGCGTAGGGTTTAGTGCTGCCATGTTCCGAGGAACTTGGCCATTTGTCTTGGAGTTGATTGTGCGCAAAGGTTCAAGGATGGAGGCCAGAGGATCCCATGCCTGGACAAGCCCATCGCTCCCACCGTGAACAAGATACAGAGCGTTGAGGGCAACGCTCGTGATTTCAGGCGAGTGGGTTTGGATGATACGCACCGGAGCAACCACGTCGGCCTGGCTATCGCGGATATCCCATACAATGACCTTGCCTACATCAGTTCCAACAGCGATATAGCGGCCTCTATAGCCAGGGATGTCATTCGGAGATTGGGGGGTGAATCCATCGGGGTATCCAGGAGCAGCCCCATTGGTTGCAGCGTTGACGTCTTCAGCAAAGGTCGTAACAGCGTATTTAGAAGCATCAATAGCAGAGGTGGTAATCTTGGTCTGGCAGAAGTCTCTAACAGCAAACTCTGTCTGTCCCCAACAGTCAGCTTCAGAGACACCCATTGACTGAAATGTCCCGTTCGTGATTGGAGCAAAAAGCCCAGAAGCGGCTGCGCAACTCCGGACGTACCGAGTAACGGCTGGCCTCTGCTGATCCGAACCATGCCCGCAATCAATGACCAAAACAGTCTCACCACGTCTATTGGCATCCTCATTGGCAAAGTCAACCTCCAAACGCCGCCGCATGTCCCAGCCCAAGAACCTGTGGCGGAAGTAGAGAGGCCGGTGGCTCAAAAAGGTCTCGATTTTGCGGGCAGCCAAGATGCGATTTGCCTGTGGAGCAGACATGTCGAGGTTAGGAGGCGGGGTTTCCTCAAGCTCCTCAGGTCGGATACCGAGCGGAGAAGACCGTGCCACACGCCGAGTCTCTTCGATGAGATGCCACTTTGCTGACAAGCCTGAGCACCATTTATTTGCTACGTCTAGATGTTTGGCGTAATCTGTCTTGGGCGTGGGGCCCTGCTTTAGGTAATATACCTCGCCAAGAGCATTGAGAACTACTGCCCATACTCTCGCAGCAGACTTGCGTTGCAGACTATAGTTGTCGTCGATTTTCAAGCCAATGATGGGGACGCCCGGACACACAGCCCAGCGAGCTGTCATCTCACCACGGGAGAAATGGACTCCCGTTGCGAGAGAGCTACCCCCAACTGAGTACGCCGTGACAATGCCTAGAGTAGAGCCCGTTACCATGCCAATCATAGCTTCGGTACTAGACAATATCTCAGTTTTCTTGGCCATCCAGGTAGCACTGATGCCTTCCGTTGAGTGGGGGATGCGAGGAATTTCAGCAGGATGTTCTTGGGTGTCATTAACTCCAGTCCAAAGATAGCAAGTACGGCGCTCTATGCGCGAGCGGTAAAACAGGCGCCCTCCTGGACATCCCTCGCCGGCAATAAAGCCAAATGGCTCGCTGACATCCATGACGTTCGGGACGGCTGCATAGTCTTCCCCCAGTCCATATAGAGTTATCATTGGGAATACTCTCTCCGCTTGAGAAGCCATGAAATTATCATCGACGCCGCCTGCCTCTACTTTCCCAGTGTCCAGCTCGCCCAAGGAGGACACACCCATATTGCAGGCGCCGTGTATGGATCGAGGGCCCTTGTTCCTATCCTCAAAGACCGCGTGCAGATGAGTGACCAGCCAAGGCAGTTTTGTGTTGAACGTCAATACAGCATTGCTCTTTTTGTTTGACCCTCTGCTACGAGATGAGGACCCTATTGAGTGGGCCCCACCTCCAGGGCGGCCACGCAGCAGGTTACGGAGAAGTCGCGTACGCAGCATATATTCAGTGCGCCAAGTAGCCAACGCTGTGATGCGAGCAAAGTGCGGAATGATGGATTGCGTGTTTTCGGTGTTGCGGGCTTGGGCCTGAGAGAAGCGCATGAGAGATTGGCCGGCGGGAAAGGATCGTGAGAAGCCAAGACGCCACACGTGGTGAGCGGACATGAGATCATTGAAACAGCGCGAGACCAGGACAATGGATGCCTGAGACTCTGCATCGAGATGCGAGACGATAAGAATCATAATTTCTACAGAGGTACAGCCAAGTCAGTGGGAATACACACACACAAATGCGAAGGAGAGACTACCGTGGAATAAACAGAACATACCAACTGGGAGCTCGTCGAGCCTAACGGCATTGGGATTGACGGGCAGCTCTGGCTCCTTGCCTTGTATCCTTGAGCTTTTGGTTTCCTTTCCCGGCTGAGAAGCTGCCAGTCGCTCATACTCTGCGATCCGAGCTCCACGAGACTGTTGGCTATGGGAAACGTGGTTGCCTCCGATGGCGCGTTTATCAGAGCGACGGCCGTTTATGCCACAGAGATAGTTTTGGAAGGCTGTTTCTAGCTCGTCCGAATCGCCTAGGCGGTCGTTTTCCTGAAACGGAGATCCAGCATTAAGTTCAGAGCTGGTCCCGAGGCTGGAGCTAGAGCCGGAGCCGGAGCCTGAGCTAGGGTCGGTAGAGGGCAGATCTTGTGGAGCGGTACGGTAGCCATCTTGATGTGACAGATGTTGCTGTAGCGAGGGAGTGATCCGCAATGATTGTTGAATGGTTTCCGGAGGCTCAGGTTGCATAAAGGCGCGGGGGTGACGGGAGATTATGAAGAACTGTGAGGGTAGACTAGACCTGTGCGATTGTATGTTTGCACAGTCAAAGTCAGGAAGCGGACGGGCAGTGTAGTGTAGTGTAGCTTCGGGGCAGAGAAGAGAGGGCGCTGCAGAGCAAAGAGGGGGAAGATTTGTACGGCGATATTCTAGACAGAAGAAATTGGTGGGAACAGCCAACGAGGAGCGACGGTTATAACAGGCAGTTTAGTACTAGATTTGAGGCTCTAGAGATGTGTATCTTTGCTAGTAAGCCGATCCAAGACGGACTGATTTTGCATGAGGGTGACGATGATGATGCTTGATGACTGATGATGATTGTTAGTGTTCAAGGTAGCATTCTTTTCTATATTTAGCCAATGTTTAGCCGTGGAGATGGTGGGACATTGCCAGCCATTGAAGAATGATGGATCCAGCCGAGTGGGCCGGGAAGAAAAAAGAAGAAACAGTATCTGGAAGGGTTAGAAGACCAACATAGGGTTAGAAGGAATGAAAGGAGATTTCCGTGACGACTAAGGAGCAGGCAAAGCCCTGATCCTACACCCAGGGTCGTATGTGATAGGTTGCTGAGCTAGAAAGAAAAAAAAATACAAGACACTCAATTCAATACTGGGGATTTGCACGTGGTCATTCACCGTGCTACTATTACGGTGTCTTGGGGGTTGTTGACTGAGAGCGGATGGGATTCTATGAAATTCACAGGCTATGGTCGTTTGTGCTGATACGATGGGCAGATGTCAAGAACTATATCATCGCATTTGTAAAGCTATCAGCGAGTAGACAGGGAAAAAGAAGCGGAAAAGAAGCAATTTGAATTATTAATATCTCTGAATGCAACGTCCGAAGCAAGGGAATGAGACGGGCAAAGGCGTTCTCGTACGAGAAAGCGATATTGAGATAGACTGAAGGGTTTGAGTTTTTTTCTTTTTGGCGATGTTTGCTAGGAGATCAAGGGTTTGGACGGGTGGGAGGTAATAGGAAAGGGGGGGGGGTAGGCCTGGGTAGGTTACCCCGTGCGGTGGGTGTGCTAAAGTCCTTTAGCGGGGCGAGGAAATCCCTGGGACCAGGAATGGATAGATGGGGGATGGATGATGGTGGGAGCCCAGGCCAGGGAGAGGAGAAGAAGAAGAAGAAGAAGTAATAAGGGCTAGAGGGGCTTGGGAGATGGAGACAGACAACTAGCCTAGCCATTGGGGGGAGGGGCCTTGGGGCTGGGACTTGGGCCCTGGAACAACAACGCCAAGACATGATGAAGAAGATGAGCGTATTATCTCCACTATGATGCGTCTGTCTATCTGGCCAACGTTGCAGTCGGTTACCGAGAACGGTAGTAAGAGAGGAGACGACACGCAAGGCAAGGGAAGGGATTTGTGGTGCGTGCAGGGGAGAAGGGGCGAGAGACGGAGGGAGGCTGGCGAAGAGAAACAAGAGAGCTACACAAAAGAAGAGGGAAAATTCCATCACACTGGTTCTGCTTGGCCGATGCTCTTTGTGTTCTAGGGGATGGTGCTGGAATGGGGATGTCTCTGGCTCCGCTTGTTCCATAGAAGCGGGAAACAGAGAGAGAGGCAGAGAGACAGAGAGAGAGACAGAGAGACGGAGAGACAGTGAGAGACAGAGACAAGACAGAAAGACAGGACGGGAAAACATTGTTTCCCTGGGCCTTGGGTCTGTCTAGCTGCATAACTGCATAGCTGCATAGCTGCATTGCCTTGTGCAATAGTCTATGTATGCCCGCTGCGGCACGCATCCCTGTCTTGGCAAAATGCACGATAGCAAAACGCAGGCCTGCCTAGCCTGGAGCTTGAAGAAAGCTAGCTGCTTTAAGATCCGTTCTTTCGACCTGTCCTCTGGGTTGCCGGCTGGAGGAGAAGAGGGAGCACAGAAGCAAAGGAAGACGAAGAGGATGGGCACGAAAAGCAAAGGAGAATTAGACGGGACAGCTGTTGTGCGGCTGGCGTTTTAGCATGTGGACAGTGTAGGCGGTACAGTATGTGCTGTGCTGCATCTGCTGTGCTGCATATGCTGTTATCTCTGCTCTGCCTGCCTCAGCTGCCCGCTCTTTCACGCTGTTTCTACATCTACATTCCACGACCAGCAATCAGTTGAGAACGCCCCCGCCCATGTCACTAGCAGAAGATGATGCCCTTCGTGCCCCCTCATCGCCGTTTCAATTGGGCCAAGGGTGAGGCCGAAAAAAGGCCGGATTTGGCACTAGGGTCTTTAACCCCAACACCAGATGCCAGCAAAGCACGCGGGGGGTCGGCTTTTCAAGCCGGGCCAGGCGGTTGGAAGATGTAGCCACAAGCAGGCAGGCTGAGAGATTTATCGAGGCAGAGAGTTGAAGGGTCGCTTTTCTGGGGGAATGACGGCGGAGGGCGAGTCGCTTAAGTGTGCTTGTACACTAGCAACATGTGACGATGGGTGACAGTGTTGTGTCCGGGCGGCTAGTCCAGTCGTGCGTTTCTTGGGGCAAATCACATACTTACTGCTGCTGTGTTATTGTGTGTGTCAACGGCATGCATTGTTATCCCGGGCCTGGGAGCTGCACCCAGAGGAAAGGAGAGCCCTATATTCGGCTTGGTAATAAGGGAGGGGGCAGAGAGCGAGAGACACAGCAGGCAGGCGGAAAAACATGCCAGCAGAAAGAGACACGATGGTACAAAGAAACAGACGGGTGCCCCACGCTTTTTGCGCGTTTTAGATGTACACACAAGTACACATGTGGCTTACCTGCACCCCCCCTTTTCCCAGGAAACAAGGGCCGGAGACAGACGAGAAGAGCCAGAACACACAAACACACATACACATGTAGACATCTGCTGACATGCAGGTTAGCCGCTGTTGTTATGACTGCCTGATTCCCAAGAACTTGGCCTCGGTCTTTGTGCATTTATGCATGTTGTTTGACGCTGGAAATAGTGTCGGAAACGAGCTGTGGAGCGGACGGAGCAGAGCTGAGGCTGCAGGTAGCAGAGGACTGTGCTATTCCATGCCAAGTGCGTTGTGCTTAGTGCAGCGGGCGTAATACAGGCTGTAGTGCAGTGCGTCTAGCGTGCATGTGTGCACTGCAGCACAGCACACAGCTACAGCTGCTAGTGCCCTAGTGCTCTAGTGCCCGAGTGCTGTCTTGAGCTTAGTGCTTAGTGCTTCCTGCCCTGCGCTTTAGCGCATGAGTGCTGTAATGCTGCGTGCTTGCACAGAGCAGCAGCACTCTGTAGCTCCTGTTGACTGCCCGACCTATACCGCTCGCTAGGCAGGCTAGTACGGGCTGCCTGGACACACAGACCGCTGTCTCTTTCTCTTCTCTCCTCCTCTCCTCCCCTCCCCTCCCCCTCTCCCCTGTCCTGCCTTTGCAGAGGAAAAAAAACAACAGCGCCCTTCCTCTCTATGGGCCCATTGTCAAGCGGGAGGTTGTGCCGGCTTTCCGTGGGAACGTTTACGCCCAACACAGACGCAGACACAGACACGGACACAGACACAGTCACAGACAGACACAGACGTATATGCGTGGGCGATATTACAGACAGAGGCGTTCGACGTGTGTTGTGTGCTCTGCCGCAGCCAGCAGCTCGGGGCGTGGAGGGGTTCGAAGGGGAGATGGTGAGGCTATACCAAAGACAGGACCCGAGCCCGAAGATGGATAGACAAGACATGAGGGCGCACGTCCAACCATCGCATGTTCGCTGTCCATTCATGTCTTTCTGTTCTGGTTCTGCCTCTTGGCTGGGTGGGTGTCCTTGTCATTGTGCCCTGGTCTGTCTTGCATGTTCCTCTCTGCTCCTGTGTTCCCTGGACGCAAGCTTGGTCCATAGGGAGAGCAGCCACATCCCTCCCCTTCTCTTGGGCCCTCAGACATGGGGACATGGCAGCATGTTCGTACGGACATGGCACAAACAAAGAATACATGATACGTAGGGAGACATACAGACGCAGAATGAAAAACGCAGAATGCAGAATACAGACGTGTGAGAATGCACATGTGCGAATGGGCATACATGTATGAATGTACATATACACACACACACACACACACACACGCACACACACACAACACACAACACACATGCAGTGCCGGCCTTCGTTTGCGATAAATCCCGTCTTTTATCGACCCATCCCCTCCCCCCAGACCACACCCTGCGCACCCCGGAGCCCAAGCCCCGGCCTTTGTTCTTCTTTGGGACTTGATTTTGCTTTCTTCTCTCACTTCTGCTGTGTTTGGAGAAGACAAGCACCAGGCCAAGGGCAGCTTTTGTTTTATAATAAACGTGCAGGCCACCTCTGGTTCTTCTGCTTCTCGTCGTGCCTTCTTCCTTTCCCCCCCTTCCTGCCTTTTATTATTTATTATAGTAATTATTATTATTATTATTATCATTGTTCTTGTCATCGTTTTTCTTTCCTTCTTTTTCTTTTCTTTCGGCTGATATTTTCTTTTGCTTCTCTCGTTTGATAACTTCTTTGGCATTCTTGTCCTGCGTCTGCCATCGACTCGTATCTTGGGCCTTCATCCAGCTTCACCTCCGACCGTCCATTGTCGTCAGACTTTGCCATTGTGCGCAACAGGCGCTAGCCTACATTCTCACTTTCTGCTGTCTGTACACAAAGAACCGGCCGTAGCACCAAAGCCAAGCAGTTTCAGAACCTCATTACCAAGATAAAGGAGGCCGACCAACGCCTAGCTCAGTCTATCGTCATATTTCTATTCTCATCGTCTCTTCGCCAGCATGAACCCAGACGATGCCACCAAGCCCAAAAAGGGCCTCGGCAGGGCTCTCGCCCGCATCAAGACCGTCTTGAAGCGCGGTGCCGCTGACAAACGCAAATCCACAGTCGGCCAGTCCGGTGCCTTGGCGTCTCCGTCCCAGCCTCAGCCACCGCCGCAGACACTGTCTTCTCCCCAGCCGCAATCCGAGCCCCAGCCCGAGATCGACCTGACCCAAGAACCAACTGCTGCTGCCACAGCGGGAGATGATGACCTGCACGCTGCTTCCAACACTGCTACTCCGTATGCCATTCCCGGCCCTCTGTTTCTGCTTCTGTTTCATTCCTTTTTCTCGTTTCACCCTGTCTTACTAACCCTTATTCTAGCAAACCTTTGTCTCCGCTTGTCCCCTCATCTGCTGGCCCCCCCGTCAGCCGTGTCGCTCGCAGCCAGATCTACGAGGAGCGGGCCAAGAGTATTGCCGACAAGTTCGGCCTGAACATCAAGTCGGTCGGCGATGGCTACACGGCCAGCGGCGAGGCTCTACGTGTCGAGAAGCCTATCCGCATGCGTGTGCACCGCACCTGCCACATCTGCTCTGCTACGTTCGGGGCCACCAAGGAGTGTCTGCAGTGCCACCACATCCGCTGCCGAAACTGCGTTCGCCACCCGCCTGAGCAGAGCGAGGTTGAGCGCGAGGCAAACCGCGAGCGGATCAAGGTCATTATTGCCGAGCGAGACAGCGGCGGCCGCAACGGCGGTGTAATTGCCGTAGACTGGAACGCCGCAGCCGAGAATGAGGCTGGGATCACCAGCTACAAGAACCTGCTGCTCAGCACCCCCAGCAAGGTTCCTGGCGCTCCTGATCTGGTGTACAAAAAGACACGCCAGCGTGTGCGCCGCACCTGCCACGAGTGCAAGACGCAGTTCCGTCCGGGAGTCAAGATTTGCGGCGGCTGCCAGCATGTGAGATGTACCGATTGCCCACGTGACCCGTAAGTAACTGTTCTCTGGCCTGCAGCCCTTTGGCCCTTTTTTCTCTGGCTGACTCCTGTTTGGGATATGCTCGTATTGCTAACCTGATATCTCGCTTGCAGTGCCAAAAAAGACAAATACCCCTTTGGCTACCCTGGCGATGTCTTTGGCCCCTCGGCCATCCCCGTTCATGGCTGCCACATGTGCAGGGCTATGTTCCCGGCTGGCGCCGCCGACGGTGTTGAATGCGCCAGATGTCAGCACAAAAAGTGCACCGACTGCTGTCGTTTGCGGCCCCGCAAGGTCGAGCCCGAGCTAGACCCGGCGCTGGTGCGCTCTGTCGAAGAGAAGCTCAAGGCGCTAAATGTTAGCGACAACAAGTCTCACGGTGCCGAGGACAGGTCGGCTGCTGCTGCCGCCGCTGCCGCTGTCCCTAGCATGCACGGTGTTGGCGGCAAACGACCTGTTAGTGCGAGCGGAAGCGAACTCGAGCGCTACAACTAGACACGAACAAGCGCCCAAGTGCCCTGACTCCGCCCCCTCTTTGCCTTCCCCCCCCCACGTTCTCAGCTGTGCGGTGGTGCTGCAACTAAAAAGTCTGTCTTTCCCTTCCGAGTTTTTCTGCGCTCATATCTCTTGGCTCTTTCATTGTTGTTCGTCTCCGCCTCGTAGCAGTCTTGGTGTCTCTACCCCCTCTGACCGGGCTCGGTTTTTGTGATTTTTTCGTTTCTTTCATGACCATCTGCTTTCTTCTGGCAGCCTCTACAAGCGTTTCTTTTTGTTTTTCATATCGTCTGGGTTGGCTTACTCTAGTCTCTGTTTCTCGTTCTTTTTTTTTTTTTTTTTTTTTTTTTTTCCTTGGGTCTTGTTACATAAACATTCGTATATTCCCCTTGTCTTGCCCGTCTACACTACATCTTCACATGCATATACAAATGGCATCATATTACGTACGTACCAATAGTCTAGAAATCTAGGATTCGCAGTAGGCCCATGGTGGACTGCTTTTGGCAGGGTATATATACATACTATTCCTTGTAAACATCTTCTATTGTTCTTGTCTCTTTCTTCTTCGCCGGTTGCTTGCTCTTAGACATCGTTTTCAAACTGCACCTCCTGCTCGTCAAACTTGAACACTGCATGCTCCGGTATGATATCGCGTACTGTTTCTGCCCGCGTCTTGGTCTCTCCTACATTCGGCCCGTAGAGCACAGCGTCTAGCCGGCCATTCAACGCCGGAGCCACTTTGTCTCGCGGCCCGGCTTTCATCTGTGGCGCTAGCAGAATGGGGCCTAGCCGGGGCATTGAATAGAAGCGGCCCTTGATGTCCGGCTCCCTGCGCCATGTGTTTTTCTCCACCGCTACCCAGTGCCACTTCCATGCCGCTGCAGTGCTGCTGTTGTTGCGGTACGTCGCCTCTTCGAGCAGCACCGGCGGAAGTCCCTCCGGCGTCAGGATACTGCTCCCCTCAGGAACCGGCGACTGCACGAGCCGCACGACATCGCCGTGGAAGAAAAGCGTGCCGGCAGACGCCTCCATAGTGTATATACCCTTAAGTAGGAAATGCACCATGTCCATTGCCTCGGGCTGCTGCACGTTCTGGGGCGGCTGGCCTGGCGGTGTTTGGGAAATGCGCAGGACGTCGTCAACGTGGATGCGCTCAGCGCCGAGGAATATGCCCTTGTAGGACGTCGTGCCATTGTTGGCACCAAAGCGATTGAAGAAGGAATAGCTCCTGTTGATTTTGAGCGCGCCAAGCTTTGATGCATCCAACATCAGGCTTTCTACCGCGTTGTGGTTGCCGGCGGCCTGCAGCGGCCGCACACGGTCACCCCACGGCACGTCGTCAAAGGAAAGGCCCTTGAGTGCCTCTTGCGATACCTGGGGCACGGAAAAAGCGAGGAAGGGGCGAATGTCGGTTGGCGCCTTGTTGATCTTGGGCATGGGCACGCTGGCGTGGCCGATGGGGGTGATTTGGTGCCACGTGGATTCGGAGACGGTGATGAGGCCGATGCGCCAGGATTGCTCGTGGCTGTACCAGACGAGCTCGCCGGTGCGGAAGAGCGCCGACACGGTGGGCATCCGTGCCGGCGGCTGGTAGACAGCGGGAGAGGCGGCCCCAGCGGCCGACAGCCGAGCTGGCTTGCGGTTCTTGAGCGTGGAAATTTTGGTCGAGGCTTCTTGGCCGCCCGCTTCTGTGGTTTGCCCCTGTAATTGGCCCGTGGTTGTCGCTGCTGATAGGGGGCCTGTCTTGGAAGCATCTGCCGCCTTTGTCGCTGCATTATTGGTTTTGGCGTTGGTGTTGCTGGCGTTGCTGGTGTTGCTGGCGTTGCTGGTGTTGCTGCTGCTGGTGTTGGCCTCGGTGTCTGGTATGTTGCAAAAAATGCAACAGCAGTCTCTGCGGTCCTCTGAGCTTGAGAGAAGCCACAGCAGGTGGACGCCGAATTCCTGTGGCGTCTTGTATAGCTTGCCCTTGATCGGGTACCCCGAGACTAAGAAGTGCTTCGACTTTTCGTAGAGCCAGTAGCCTTTGGGGAACGGCACAAACCATGGTAACCCTGGGAGGCTGAGTCAGTGGGCCGGCCACCTTACGTAGTCAGGACCTGTTTATACGCAAACTCACCTTCTTGTGGCGCGGGCGACAGCTCCTGCTTGAGTAAGAGCCCCAGCTTCAGCCTCCACTCGTTGAACCGTGGATCTGAGTCGTCTAGTCTTGTCAAGCCGACCTTTCTTGTTGAGACCACGTCCTTGCCACCGCTGGTCTTGGTTGTTTTTTTTAGCGGTTCAGCCCAGTATCCTGGGCCCGAGTCGACGCCATCGCTGCGGAATATCTGCATGACCTCAAACTCTTTGAGTTCAGAGGCATTTTGGGAGTATGCCATGGCCGGCGAGGCGGAGGCGATGTCAAGGGCGAAGAAGACGGCGGGCAGCCCGAAGCTCGGGATAGATCGATAGGAGACTGACGGAATGGGCGGACTGGGTCAGGCTTTATTCGGGTTTGCATGAATGCCCCAGGGTAATAATGCGATAAACAAAAAGTTAGCTGGCTGCAAGCTAGCAAGTGAAGCTAGAAATTTGGCGCTGTCGTGATGTAATCCAAGCCAAGTAGCAAGTCCTCCAATAGACGCGCCAAAACGCGTTGACTCAGGGTTTTGATTCACGATCATAACCCTAATCAAGAGGCCGATAACCCTTGGGGTGCTACTTCGTTTCTTACTTGGGGCGAGCCTTTGCACTGGGACATTCATCTCCATCTACAAATACCAGAGAGCACAGGTGATAACGGCGAATAAGACGTATCAAAATAGAGCGGCACATTGGCCCATTATATTAGCCTAAAATGTTACTGTACTTACAGCTAGTGTATAGTTTATCTAGATTACGGCTGCCCGCCTCACCTGCAGTCCTTCTATCTCAGCCCCATGTTGTTTCGTAGCGCCTGAAAGTGTATCCGATGAACGGAAGACTTAGGTCCGGCATGTCCTCGCCGACCTCAGTTCCTGGCACCATCCGCTGCGTCTGGTCAATGTCATCGGGGAAATAACTAGTATCCAATGCTGACTTGAGCGTGGGGATCATCGGTGCCCGGTACTGGCGCAGTTGTGAGAACGCCACACCGGCGAAGAACGGGTGGCTCTGAACTTCAGCTGAGCCGCCGTGGCCCAGACGGTCTTCGGCACGGCACATCAGCCTGTGTAGGGGCAGAGAAAAGTGGAAAGAGGGCGTTAGCATTAGGCTACATGTGGCATGAGGAGGCGGGGAACTTTGCTTACCGTAGTATCAAGTCTTCGGCCGCCCGACTTAGCTCCAGGTCCCGCGGAAACGACAAGTACTTTTCCCAGTTGACCACCTTGCGGTATGTGTCCATCTGGCTCTCGGAGCAAAATGGCGCCCAGCCAATCAGACACTCGTACAGAATTGCCCCCATCGACCACCAATCGCACTCAAAGCTGTAGCCACGGCCCTCGAGCAGCTCAGGAGCTACGTAGTCCGGCGTCCCGACAGCAGAGTAGGCTAGGGCGCGGCGAGAGCGGCGCCAGCCGTTGATCTGGGCACGATTGGAGGTGGTGAGACTAATGGTGTCAAGGTTGACGGAGTCGCGGTCCCGCTTTTTGAGCAGGTGTTGGTCCTGGGCCATCAGGTGGGCGTAGTAGGACTTGTCATGGGTGGTGTGGAAGCCGGTGGAGAGACCAAAGTCCGTCAGCTTGATATGGCCCTCGGCATCGATGAGGACGTTGTCGGGTTTGATGTCTCTGGGAGTGGGAGATTAGCAATGGGTTGGCGTATGATACCTCCAGGCAAGGGCAGGTTTGCATGCATGCGCGTACATTTGATGTGTGTGTGATGCATGTGAGCCTCAAGCTCGCCTGGCCTCCGGCGTGGCTCACCTATGAATAAAGCCTAATTTGTGCACGGCATCGATGGCCAGCACCATTTCAGCGATGTAAAACCGCGTGACGTCCTCTGTAAAGAACTCATACTGAATCAGTAGGCCCATGAGATCGCCGCCTGGCACATACTCAAGTAGCAGGTACAGCAGCTTTGAGTCCTGGAAGGTCGTGTACAGTTTGACCAGCCATGGGCTGTCGGCTTCGGCCAGGATGTCGCGCTCGGCACGAACATAGGCTAGCTGGTTTTTGTTGACCATCTCGCGCTTCAGCAGAGTTTTGAGCGCGAAGATTTGCGGCTGGGCGCCGGGCGGCGGCGGCGGATACTGGCGCTGCACCAGACGCACCTCGCCATAGCCACCGCGGCCGATGATGCGCAGGGTCTGGTAGTTGTTGGGGCCGTCCCGCGTGCGCAGGAAGCGCAGGTAGCGGCCCTCTTGAGTGCCGCTCCGAACCCACAAGCGGTCAGCGTGCGGGTCGGAGGCGGGGGCCTGGGTGAGAGACTCATCTAGCGTGGTGTAGCTAGGAGATGGAGGAGAGGAGGTTAGAGAAGGGTTGGTCGTTGGGGGGGAGGAGAGGGGGAGTGCAAGCAGCTGAGATTAGCTGGGCGGGCAAACGGCACAGCTGGCGACCCGCCCTCGCTGCCTCTTTCAGCAAGTGGCTGAGGCGATACACTTACCGTTGGTTTCGTTGGCGAACCCGCTTTACGTTCTCCCGGAAATAGTCTGATGCCAAGTGGGAGCAGCGCTCTCGGTTGCGCGATGCCTTGCGCCCGTAGCGCTCTGGACAGCGCTCCATTTTGCGGAATGCTGGCGCGGCGACGGGGACTTGATGTGATGGCGAGAAGGAGGACTCGGCAGTGGCTGCGTACCCCGCCGAGGCAGCACCAGCACCAGCGCCAGTGCCGGAGGGCCCCGAGGAGTACTCGACGCCGTCCATAAGATCGGCAATATCCATGCTGGGAAGTCTCTGTGATTGGAGGTAAGGAGGAGCTAGCCGGCTGGAGCTTGGACGGGCCTGCCAGGAGATGTGGCGGAGGAGGTGCTCTGAAGAAGGCGGATTTTGCGGTGGTGCTGGAGGGGAGGTGAGCGGCAAGATGGGAGAGGAGGGGAAGAGGAGAGCAGTTTGTAGACAGGACAGGGCGGGCGGTGCAGCGGGAAGAAATTAGGGAAAAAAATTAAACAATTAATTAAATGCAAAAATACAAGCTTCGCGATGGAGGGAAACAAATAAACTTGTTCGTCGTTCGTCTCAACTATTGAGCCCATCTTTTTTCTTCCTTTTTTTTTTTCTTTTTTTTTACATTTTTGCTTTTTCTTTTCTGTCATTTTCGCTCAGCCCTGCTCTTCCGTCTTGTTTCAGGGCCTAGAGACACTTGTGATTATGGGGGAGGGGAGGAAGCACCTAAAACCAAAGCCAAGCGAAGGGTAAGAAAAAGATCAAAGCTGAGCAAAAGAACAAAAAAGGTGATGAAAATGTATCTGCAGCTCTGGGATTCACACCCAACACTCCTCGTTTCATCGTTGTCTGTTCTTGAAACCCGAGACCCGGCGGTTGGTTGAATTGACTTGTCTGACTACAAGGGCATCCTTTCTTTCTGTATTCCTCCCCTTCTGCTCTTCTTCGCCTTCTATCAATTCCACCTCCAATTTGGCCCGCGTGTACGTTGGCTTCATCACATTGATGTGTCCATATCCCTCCTCGTCCTCCTCTGCCTTGTCGCGATCTTTTTTTTTGCGCTTGTTTTTTTCTGGCGGACAGGATGCAACAAGCTCCCGGCAAATAGATGGGCTTTGGGCTATTGAGAATGCTGATGTAGACAAAGAGGAGAACGAACCATGGCAGTGATGGCTGTGATGACGATGACAGCGACGATAGTGTCGATAGCTGGGAACAGCAAGAAGAAGAATGCTGAACAAGAAAAGACCACAAGAGTCAGCCACGAACGTTTGCGCGCTGCTTCGTCACCTGTAGAGCTGGAAGAAAGGAGCAACGAGGCTTCCTTCCCGCTGTGATATTTGCCAGAGACAAAGGCTCGGGAAGCAAGCCTACGGTGGCTCAATGACCTAATATCCCAATGTCCCAATGACCTGATGCCCCTGTACCAATGCGCCAGTGCGATTGGAGCTCAGGCTTGTCCTGCGTCCACTAACCTCCCTCCCTCTGCCCAGCTGATAAAGAAGCTCAAGTGGGCGTTCCCTGTCGCTGCTGTCATTGTTTTAGCTACCAGGCTGTCTCTCTCCCCCTTTCAACGTCCGCCTTGCCCCTAGTCCGTTAAGGCTTAGGCGCTGCGCTGTTGCCCTGGCCACTGAGGTCGGTCCATCAACAAAACAAAGGGGAGGACGCTCGCTTCAATGGACCGTGGCCGTTTTGCAACTGATACGCACTAAAGTGCATACAGCACGACAAGGAGGAGAGAAATAAGCTGCCAACCCAACACCCTCCCATTCTGTTGTTCTTGCAAGATGTAATTTAACAGACGTCTGATAAACTGGAAAATAAAGTAATGCAAAAGGGCACTGAGCCTGATCCCTGTGTATAAAATCAAAAGCAGCTAACTAAATGGATTGACATCCGACGCCTCGCCTTAGCCTTCGTTGCCTTCTGTTCTTCAGTGGCTAGGCTGGCTGGCCCTTGTTTTCCCAAAACGCCTTCCTCTCCGCCAGAACCTGTGCAGCCATGTCGTTGATTTCTGGCGTTACAACCTTGGTAGCGACATAAGTAAATTCGCCTAGGTCGAGTTCTCCATTAGCCCTCTTTTCATAGTCAACCATCTGATGCAGAAGCTCCAGCTTATCGAGGTCGTGGACGACTATGCTTTCAAATGTCTTGGAGTCCTCGTACTCGTGCCAAATTTCGCGGATCTGCTTGCCCGCTAGGCCGCCGTCAAATCGGCCGAGGAGCGTCTTGGTGAGGTAGTCCATAGTTTGACTTTCTCGGCGAGACTTTTCGGGCTTGGGCACGCCATCAACAGGCGTGATGTCGCCTACGAGAAGCTCTGCCATGTCGTGGATTAGCGCCATTTTGATGCACTTGTCTTGGTCTACACGGGCAGCGAGGCTGGCTGGAAGAATCATTGCCATGATGGCCATGCGATACATGTGGTCACTGATCGACTCGCAGCTGAATTGGAGAACAAAAAAGAAGGTGGGTGGCGGTTAGTAACATAGGACTCGTAAGCCGTAGGGATTATTGTGGAAATGTGTAATGACAGTGCCCTAATAGGCCAGGCGATGGCCTGTAACGGGTAGGGTGCATGAGTTTCCAAAGCCTAGAGGGCACTTACTATGTGATGCCAAAACGACGCCAGCCCTCACGCTTGGTCGTCTTAAGTCTCTCTAGGATATGGATGAAGGGCACGGGAGACTCCGAGCCCTCAACAGGCTTGTTGCCAGTGCTAGACTCTTCCAAGGCAGCCTGCACGGTCCATTCACCCTGGACAGTTGCGGTCGACACGACACCGAGCTCTATAGAAATGTCAATTCTACGGACCGTGCAGTGCGGTGCTGTGCTGTGAAACTCTCGGGCCTGGGTGTCTGATAAGGGCTAGGGCAAGGTGAGAGAGAGAGAGCGATAGAAAGTAACTCACCAGCAAAAGAGTGTGAATGAATGGTCATGGTGGGGGTTGTCGTGGCAAAAGTTTCTGGTGGCGTGGAACAAGGTAATGAGATGGATATCCTGGGTGGGTTGGTAGTGAGAGGACGAGAAGGCAGATGTGAGTAAGTGTGAGTCGGAGGATGATGGTGAGTGTGAGTATGGGTGTGAGCGTGAGCACGAGTGTGAGTGCGAGTGTGAGCGGATGCGGGTGTCAAGACTGGCAAAGTGTGGCGCCGCGTAGAGATGCTCTATAGAATACAGCGAATATTGTAGCAGCGATACGTCAATGCCCGACGGAAATAAAAATCTTCAGTGTTATACTTGAGATGATGGGATAGCACAGACATGAAGGAGAATAGGATCTGGGAAGGCGGAAGAAATATGGAAAAGAAGAAGAGGATCCTTTTTTGGTGGAGTTCAGAGTCACAGGCAAAAGGAAAGACAAGCAAAAGCTAGAAAGAGAAAAACAAAATCAAATCAAATCTCCTACTGACGGTGCGATAAATGACTGTCAGACAAGATGTAGGATTCTGAGATAGCAGGAAGGCGGCTCAAAAGCAGAGATGAGCGACAAGATAGGCGATAGATGGCAGGGGAGACAGAGCTAGGCTAGGAAAGCTAGAGCAAGAGAAGGGAGAGAAGAAAGGGAGGGGTTGCGATAGTACATAAGATGCGATGCGGGGCTGGAGCTGGAAAGAGCGAGAAAGGGCAAGCGCAAGAAATGGAAGGTGCAGGAAAGAGAAGCTGCAAGCAAGAGAAACAGCAAGACAGGCACCTAGGAACGGCGACAACAACCCGGATAGAAGACACTTGGCTGATAGGGAGCAAAGCTGCTTAATATGGAAAGAGCGAAAAATCGGACAAGAGACACAGAAATAGAAGCGAGATGGGACGGAGAAGGGGCGGATAGCACAGAGACAGCACAGAAACAGGACTGGGCGAGATGGCGCAGAGACAGAGACAGACCCTTTTCAAGATTGTTAGGCTGGGCCGGGCTATACACAGTCACACGTGGGACCAGACTGGCTTGCGCAGTTAGACATCTCGGCCGGCCCATCGCCAAATGCTAGCTAGCCTCGACAAATCTCCCACACAAAAGCAAGTGTGCACACTACATTGCATTGCGACTCACGTAGGCTCGCTCCCATGCTTGCCGCCTGCTTTTGCCCACGAACGCTGCCCTGTCGCTTTTCTATCCTTGACGCAGATTCTACAATAAACTACGGAAGCACAGCAGCTCGAAAGTCGCCGAGTAGCCGGAAGCTGGGCTCCAAAAGGGCTACCGGCGGAAGGAGACAAGGGGAAAAGAAAAGGAATAATGAACCTGGTTCGCGGTATTCTAACCCTAGTGTATGGAATATATATTTCGTCGCCACCCCCGGTTCCTGCCAAGGCCCGCCTGGCTTCCGGCCCGCGGTCACTTGGGCAGCCGGTGTTGGCTTGTTCATTATGCAGTGGAGCCCATTCCATCCCGTGTCCGCTTACAGCGACAGAGCACGCAGCGCACAAGACAAAGCGTCACATAAGCTACACTAATGTCACCAGCCATTCCGCCAGATGCCAGAGTCGTAGTCTTCGGTCAGGGCATCGTCGGCGCCGTAGAGCTCCTGCCAACTGGTAAAGCCGCCTTCCAGCACCATGACCTGGTGATTGCTGGCCTTGCCGAGGCGCTGTAGCTCGCGGAGAAACCTGAGAGCGGCGGCGGGGCCGCGTTGTTGCGAGAGGGCGCAGTGGAAAACGATGGTTGGCTTATTCGCAAGTGTCTGGATGAGGCCGGGAAGCATGAGATCGAACGAGTGCGAGGGGATGTTGGTGCACCCTTTGATGTGACCGCCGATATAGTCTGAGGTGGGGGGAGCAAGGCAGGAGGGAGCGAAGGAAAGGGTTAGAGGGATTGGCTTTGACTTGGGGCCATTGGCATTGGGGTTGTTGGCAGCTACACTAATCGTTTTGCTTTTTTTCTTCGGCCAACGGGGAGGGGGTTGCCTGCTGTGGTAATAACAGCGGCAGCAACAGCAGCGGTTGTCATTGTTGTACGTACCTGTGTCTCGAACATCAATGATGGCAAAGGGTGCGTCTCCCAGCTGGCCCTCATAGGTCCGAATCATGTCTGCCAGCCGTGAGGCCGAGATTCTATTTATTGAAGCGATGGTTGCCATCTTCAGGACGAGGCGGGCGCGGCAACGCTAGGGACAAAGGAGGAGGAGGGGGAGAGAACAAAAAAAGCTAGCGACAAAAAAGAGAGATGGAGAATGGGATGTTGTCAAGCCTAATGGGCTTTAAAAAAAAAGATAAGCTTGGCTTGAACTTGATTTCTGTGGGACTAAAACCGGTGCAAAGCAAAGGCCCGAGCGAGAATGCTAGCAGTGTGTTTCGAAGAGGCTCACTTTGTTGATGGTGGTGATGAAAGAACAGAGAAGAATGAGGAGAGGACAGTGGGATGTCTTAATAAATATATGCGTGATGGCAGGGCTGAGGGAAACAGAAGCTACAGTTTTGCGCAGCGCAGAGGGATTTCTGGTCGATCTTATAAGGTAAAGCCAGCCATTTCTCTAGAGCCTACGAGATGAACATTCAGCCCAAGCATGCTAGGACAGGTTTAACCCAGACGTTGGCTGACTCAAGCAGAGGCAGCGCAGTAGCAAAGCAAAACAAAACACAAAGAAAAGATAAACCTGGACAAAGCGTGCGTGCCTGAATGGCTGAGGAGCATCCCAAGAGCCCCCCTTCTAGCTGCGATTGTGCTCGATTACTCAATAGACTAATTAATTGACAGCCAAGTCTCCGCGTTACATACACCTGCTGGAGCGCACTTGACGGTAGCTGGAAGCCTCCCATGGCATCTCACAAGTAGACAAGCAAACAAGCAGATAGAAAGACAGCAGCAGAGCAACAGGCAGCATGCGCTCATTGCAACAAAGCCCGGGGACCTTGAAATTGAAACCCGATGGAATAAAATAGACGAAATAGCTAAATGCTCAAACACCCCAAGTACCTACAGTTAGACAGATAAAGAGGGTTAGAATAGCCGGCTACCAAGCAAACTAGCCGCCGGCCGGCTGACTGGCCTGGTGTTGGCTAGGCAGTTGTGTAACAAAAAGCCGACAGTGCAGTGGGAAGTGAAGGCGGATTAGTAGCCGCATCACAGCGAGTGCTGACCTTGCGACCTTGGAGCTTTGAGCCCGCCTAGGCGTTCTTTTGCTGATTGTCGTACAGACCCAAACAGGCCAATAGGCACTGCCCGGCTGTCAATGTGATCGCACTTGGCTCGGCTCGGCTTGGATTGCGCTGGAGCTTGACAGCTTAGGGCGATGACCTATAGCTTCGCAGCCAAGGACATGCTTACACAGCTGCCTTTGTGGAACCTCCTCGCAAGAGACAGCCCTGTGTTGGGCTGCTTGACTGCTTGACACCTATATGCGCTTGACAAAAAGCCTGCTTTGGGCCAGGGCTCTATTACAAGCCAAAGTTTCAACCCAGAGTCAAGTCTCACCGCCTTAAATGCACTCTTCTCCTCTGTTCTTCTCCTCTCTACTGATAGCCTTCCCCTTGCACCTTCTCTGCTCGCGCCTTCTCCCATGCATTCGACGCGCGACATCGTAGCAGCCCCTCCCCCCGTCTACTCCACCACCAAACCCATCAGGTTGGCCTCATATTTGTAGACGTCATGCAGGGTTCGTGATATCGATGGGAAGAGCCTGGGAACTAGTACCTAAAAGAACTGCCAGTCCAGATCAGTCCATATGCCAAGTTACCAATCACGGCTAGATTCCACTAGATTATGCTAGAGTCATACCACAAAAACCAAAAGGCTTCTTGAAACAAGCCACAATCCGTCATCCGCCTAATCAAAGGCTCGTCTGCTCCAACCTGTCTGTTCGTCTTTCTGGCCTTTTTCCTTTATTGGTACCCCCCCCCCCCCCCATGATCGATGCGGAAAAGGCCCCGTTGCTGTCAGAATTCGCACCTTACAATTGGCTGAAAGGTAGCTGATCAGCCCAAGGGCAGCAAGGCTGTCTCGCTCTGCAATGTGTCTTGGCTCCGAGCAACGATTACTTGGCCATACTTCCTTCAACTAGGCTTCAGTTTTTTCTTGATCGCATAATATGACACCTAAACCAACGTGGAGGAGACAGAAAAACAAAAGTACACGCTGCGCTGTGCTGCACCAGGTGCCCTACTCTAGCAGGCTTTGAAATACCACTTCGTTAGACGGATAGACATCGAGATTCGTGTCTTGTTATCCCGCCTCTCTCTCCCGCCCTATTCCCAAATGTGTATCTCCCTCTTCTGCCCCACCCTCTTCCTTCACTCCCACGCCTATTCGTCTCCAAATTCATGCCTTACCAATCCAACCAGAGTGAATCATCAAGTCAAAAATCCGCCCAACCTTTTGCGAGTCGAGATGCACAATTTCTTTGGCCTGCTTCTTCTTAAGCATGCCATTGCCCTTCAGTGCTTCCTTGAGAAGCTGTTCCTTGGCCATAAGGTAGGGCTTTGGCTGCATTCGGATCACCTCGCACAGTTTTACTTCCTCGGGCGTCAGAAGATGGAGGTCTGGCGCATTTTCGTGTGTCAAAGATAGCGCCTGCATGCCTGAAATCGGCGGTGCCACATATTTCAACCGAGGTGCCATTGTGGTCGTGCTGTTTGTTGCTGGGGCTCCGTTAGGTGCTCCATGGCTAGCCGTTTCATTTGTCGCTCCGTTAGCAGCAGAGCCGTTTGCCGCGCCATTAGCTCCATTGGCATTGGCATTGGCATTTGCGTTGTTATGGCTATCGACAGCATCGCCATTTGCCAACGCCGCCTGGTTATCGGCTAGTTCGGCTGCCTTGCGGCCCGTGCCAGCTGGAGGTAAACTCATCCTCGCCGGCATCTCTGGGGCAATTAGCAGAGCAGCACCACTAGGCGGCTCCGGTGGGGGTTGACCCTTCGTTCTTTGTAGGCCAGCCAGGCGGTCCCGGTCCATTGAGCCCATTGGCGTTGCCTTTTGGATGCGCTGCTGCTTTTCGACCTCGAACTTTTCACCGCTTTTGAGATCGCCAATCCTCATGGAGCGCCACTCTTGCAGTTGCGCAATGGCCTGTCGCATGTTGAGCTCATCCAAAAGGCCCTGACAAAAGTTTTCGTAGTCGTTGTGGTTCATCATACGTGCAAATGGCTTGGCCTTGAGCAAAAGATCCTTCTCCTCCTTTGTGCGCTTCTTCTCGAGCTTAATGTTTTCTCGGTAATCTAGTAGGTTGTGCTCAAAGATCACCTTTTTGCGCTGCACACGCTGTGTAAGTCGGTTATTGTAGATATCCATGACCGTAAGCTTTAGGTCCATCTCAGGCTCCAGCTCGCCAGTGCGCGGATTGAAGCCGTCACCAGGGTCGAATTGCATCGACTGAACCGCTTCTTCGGCCTCGTTGGCATATTCAGTTTCAAACTCGAGTCGACCCGGCATGTACCCTTGAATCTCGTGGCAGGACGGTACACTGGCTGTTGGCTTTGTCTTGGGTAGCGGTGCTGCAGCAGCTTTTGCTTCGTTTCTGCGGTCTTCAATGCGTCGCTTTTTCCGTGCCTGGAATTCTTCTCGGGATACCCGTGTGGCAAGCTCGTTATCGTATGGACTACATCGCTTAGGTAGAGGGAATCGCGGCGAGTCAATATACACGGTGAGATAGTGTTCGCGTACTTCGTCCTTCGTCCGGTAGCCACCAATGTGATCAGCAATGTCGGCCCAGGAGCCCAGGCCGTAGGTTTCGCAGCCCTCTAACAAGAGAAGCTCTTCATCGGCACCCCAGTCCTCGCTAAATATGGGGAAGCTATTTTGTTCAATGACTCTGTAGGGATGGGACTCGGGCTTATGTGAATCACTAGATTCTCCTTTGGCGAAGCACTGTACACACAGGTCGTATTCGTTGCAAGCAGAATGCGCACATCGTATGCGTACCTACAGGAGGCGGAGGAGCAAGAATTAGTCAGTGGCGCTTTGCAGGAAAGAAAACTGAGGGTACGGGTAATCACATCGCGTTGCGATCCAAGATGCGAGGGTGGATAGTATATCTTCACGTACTGTAGAAGTAATGTCTACAGAGCAGACGTCACAGACGTATTTCACACCACCTTCACCGCCTCTAACCGCCGTCTTCTTGCGGATGACGCCCATGGCCGCGCAGAAGATGGTTTCTAGGGAGTTGGGCGCAGTTTGCGATCAAGTGCTCGTGGGGCGCAAAGTATAATATGTCATAGATTGAGGAGCCAATGCTCTTTTTTGGACGGGATAATGATAGATGACCCCTTTCTGGACAAGAAAAAAACAAAGGCTGGCCTTGGCCTGCCCGTGCTAACTGGTTTGGTTTATTTAGCCGCCCGCACTAATCAAAGGAATGCGACTGGAATGTCAAATGTGCGAAGCTTAGCTTAAGCTGATAGGACAAGGCTGACCGAGATCGAATGATGTCACTTCAGATTATGATTGGGGTTGGCAAAATGGGATCGAAAGATTTTCTTGGTCTTATAACATCGGCTAACAAGCTTTAACAGAGAAAGCAAGGATATCAAGATGTTGTTGCACAATATGGCCCTAATAGTTGATGAATTCTTGGGTCATCTTTGGAAACGAACACTTCCTCAACAGCAAATCTAAAGATTCTGACGCGACCACATAAGTCTAGAGAATTTAGCCGAGGTTAAACCAAGCATCGGCACTAGGGTCTTCCGGTCACTTTTGTTAGGGTTATTGGTGCATCATTGGCGCCCCAATCACGATGAGATACATGATCAACATGGACTTTGTCCCTTGTTAGTTGCGGCTAAGCTTGAACGCAAATTAGCTAAAGCTTGACTTGAGATTGATAAGTGGAGTTGCAACAGTATCGCCAAAGAGCAGTTCACAAAACTCAATATTCTCCTCCAATCTGTTATACCGCACTGAAACTGTGTATAACGGCATGATGGAGGCTGACCACATTCTGAATGACATTTCTCATCGGCGGTTTAATCCCCTCCGTGGCTCATGGCTACTTGTGTCTCCCCACCGCATGAAGCGGCCTTGGCAGTGTGTTGATACCATGCGGGATACTGGATAATAGGACCACTAACACTGACCACTCATAGGGGCGCCCAAGAATCACCAGCAACAATTGACTTGCCCTCCTACGATCCCAAGGTAGGTTGAGCAAGCTACTCGTATTTCCCTATCATACCACTGTAATGAATGCGATTTTGACTTCCATTAGTGCTATCTTTGCCCGCGCAACCCTCGCGCCCAGGGCGATGTGAACCCCGACTATAAGGATGTCTTTGTGTTCGTAAACGACTACAGCGCTGTGCGCGCTGATCAGGACGAATACATTACAGACAATACTCTCAAAGGTACCATGCCTACCTACACACATCTCGACTTGCAAATAAGATTGAGACTATTTCTAACTGTATATAGACCCGGCTTCTCTCCTGCTGCGGGCGGAAGCTGCTATTGGCCTCTGTTATGTGCTCACCTTCTCGCCTAAGCACAACGTCACCCTTGCTGACATGACGCCTGCTGAGATTTTGCCAGTGGTGGAAACCTGGTCGCGCCTATATGCGGAAAATCTCTCGCCAAAAAACCTGCTTCGAAAACTAGAGTCCACTATCAGTCTGCTAGCTACACCTATAACATACCCCATCGAAAGAACGCCATCGCAGCTCAAATACTTGCAGATATTTGAGAACAAAGGCGCTGCAATGGGCTGCTCGAACCCACATCCCCATTGTCAGGCTTGGGGAACGTCGACAATGCCTGAAGAACCGGCCATGGAGCTGTTCAATATGGCCAAGTACCGCGAAGAAAATGACGGACGACACATGCTGGATGACTATGTTAAAGTTGAGCTGGAGAAAAGGGTCCGCATTGTGTGCGAAAACGACAGCTTTCTGGTGGTGTGCCCCTGGTGGGCAGTTTGGCCATTTGAAGTACTACTGCTTCCCAAAAGACGGGTGCGGGCCATCGTCGAGCTGAGTCCCGAAGAGAGACGGCACTTGGCACAGTCCATCCATGAGATTACTACGCGATATGACAACCTGTTCAAATGTAGCTTCCCTTATAGTAAGTTTTTGTTGAGCAAAAATAGATGAGCTTTGTGTGACTATGAAGCTAACGTTGGGTCTAGGCTCAGGCATCCACCAGGCGCCCTTGGCTGGCACGGTAGACGAAATCGAAAACAGCTATTTCCACATGCACTTTTACCCTCCGTTGTTGCGATCTGCCACTGTCAAAAAGTTTCTGGTGGGCTTTGAGCTCATGGGCGAGCCCCAAAGAGATCTGACACCTGAACAAGCTGCCTTGAAGCTGCGCAACAGCGGGGGAAAATTGTACCGCAACGCGACGGGGTAGCTTCATTGCAAAGAAAGAAATAGCAGGCCATAAATGTGGTATATGGGCCGCTAATTTCAAGTAAATAAAGATAATTTACTACAAGTGACTACATACCCTAATTAGATTGTATAACTAGCCATCATGCATAATGCGCTGTATTTATTTAGATAGTCTCACCGCATCTAAGCTTCGACATAAAAGTCGCGCACATGAATCATCCAGGCGATTCCAGTACTGGCAAACATGAATGGCAGCAGTTGAGGGGCACCGAGCTTCATGGTCTTGAAATAGCCCAGCTCGAGTGTGAAGTGGCTCAAGGCAACAACATAGGTCCAGATACCAAGATTGTACATGGGGCCGAAGCTAAGGTGGTACGATACGTAACAACGGACGATGCTCGTTAGGAAAGTCCAAGTGGCAAAGCAGCGCGCAGCCACAGGTGTCATCTGATCCATGCCTTCCTGACCAGCAAGCGCAGGAACAAGCTTGTCAACGGAGTCCTCGGGGTTGAACGTAGCAGACGCTTTGCCGAGCTTGGGATTTTTCACAAAGCGGCCATTGTACATGCGGCGGCTGTAATGAAGCGTCATAAAGTTTTGCGCTGAGTTGCCAATGGCAATGAGAGATAACTGTGGAGGCTGAAAGTCAGTCTTGACTGTTGGACAACGAATGGGGCAGCTGGGCTGGGGAATGTAATCTTGGGGCGAAGTACGCTAAGCATGTAGTAGGGCAAGTAGCCCTTGGCTGGCGGGAGCCACTCATTGATGATGGTGTTCATGTTGGTAATTCAAGTGTTTGGTAAGCCTCGCGGTGGTGGTTGTTGGGAGGCAAGAATACGACTTGTTTTACAGGAGAATAGAAGAATTTGTTGCTGCAAGAGGTCAATATAACGAGGAGGTGAGGCATTCTACAGTGCCCAAGGTCATCACACTGTAAATGGAAATCAGCACTCAATATGGACCAAAAAGTACCCACCGCCTGTTATTCAGCCTCGGGGCACCTTCTCACATGCTGATCAATTTACAGTGCATTGCCCAATTCGCACTCTAAGCTTGCACCTAACGGATTTTGCCCCACCAATATCTCAACTTGAGCAACTTGGGCTTGGTCTTCTTTGTCTGGCTGCTTTTGCGTTGGTCTACTTGCCTTCATTTTTCTCACCCCCTAAGAAACGCTACACCACCACAACAATCTAGCGGATAGCTTCACGATGTCTCTTCTATCTCTGCAGGATATCCCTGAAACCGTGCAGTTGCTGCTCATGGGCATGGGCGGGGCACTTTTTCTAGGAAAGGCCTTCAACATCCTGCAATTTGCGTTCAATGTCTTTCTGTTGAGCGGAACAAACGTAAGTGAAGAGAGGCAGCAGCCGGCGCTATGATCTTCCGCTAAAACTACTAATTGCACATTTCATAAACAAACAACGAATGCTAATGACTTTTGCATCTTTCTTAGCTCCGAAAGTACGGCAAACCCGGTACCTGGGCTGTTGTCACCGGTGCGTCTGACGGTCTCGGAAAGGAGTTTGCCATGCAGCTGGCTGCCCAGGGCTTCAACATTGTTCTCGTCTCGCGCACCAAATCTAAGCTTGATGCTCTGGCTGCTGAGCTGGAGGAAAAATACGCGGCGAAGGGCCTGAAGACTAAGGTCGTGTCCATGGACTATGCGGAGGACAAGGATGAAGACTACAACAATCTAGCTGCCACCGTTATGGGCCTGGACATTGGTATCCTCATTAACAACGTTGGCCAAAGCCACAACATGCCCGTGCCTTTTATCGAGACCGACAAAAATGAGCTCCAGAACATTGTTACTGTTAACTGCCTGGGCACTCTGAAGACTACACAGATTATTGCCCCTATCATGGTGCAGCGCCGCAAGGGCCTGATTCTGACCATGGGCTCGTTTTCTGGCTGGATCCCTACCCCGTACCTGGCTACCTACGCTGGCTCGAAGGCTTTCCTCCAGCACTGGAGCGAGTCTCTTGCTGGCGAACTCAAGGCCGACGGCATCGATGTCCAGCTTGTGCTGAGCTATCTGGTTACTACTGCCATGAGTAAGGTTCGTCGCACTAGCGCCTTTATTCCCAACCCCCGCAGCTTTGTCAAGAGCGCCCTGAGCAAAATTGGTCTTGGCAGTTTCCAGCGCAATTCAAACACCATTACTCCTTGGTGGGGCCATGCTTTGATGCTGTGGGTTGTCGAAAACACCGTGACCGTCAACAACACGGCAGCTATCGACTATAACCTGGATATGCACAAGGACATTCGCAAGCGTGCACTCAAGAAGGCTGCTCGCGAGGCCAAGGACCAATAAGAATAAGGGTTCTTGGATATAGACCTGCAAGGAATACAAAGGAGGGAGGAAGAAAATGTCAGCCAACAGCACAACAGTAGCTTAGCTTGCAATGACAAAAAGCAAGACCAAAAAAACAAGCCATAGAGCTGCTAGGATAGAGTTGGAAAGATGATATGTGGAGCTACAGAATCAGTGCAAGAAATATTGGGAAAATATCACGAAGTCCATCAGTGTGCCGTTCTATTGAACTAAACTCTTGGTGTGGTGTATGTGTTTCTGTACATACGGCAAGGCTGGTATAGTTGAGACACCTGAAATTCTTCAGCCTTGTGTCCTAAATAGGCTTAGCGCGTATTCCATACAAAGGGCGGCAGCTGCCCTGTTTTTCTGTGTCGTCGCGAAAAAAAAAAGCGACCCACGCGTTGCTTGGTCCGTTCAAGGTAGTTTCTGTAGCATTTCCGTCCTAGTTTCTGTGTGTAGTTTCGTACCTTGTCTTCCTTCACTCTTTACATGCTAAACTTCTTTCTTTCGGAAGGAGACCTCTACGCTCTTTCCATTTTTTTTTCTCATTCCCAGAACACCTGACGACAAGGCTGAGATTCTATCTTGCCAGCCAGAATCGTGAGCCACAATTATAAGGCTAATTTGACTACAATAGCAGGAATTGTCGTTACAGACACTTCACACTACCTTGCTTACTACCTCTGCCGATTCGTTTCGAATCTAAGTTGCTTTTTTTTTCTTTGCCGGCGTTCTAGACGAGTCAGTTGAAGAACTATTGCCTATTATTGCTAAGCAACGAAGCCCACCGATATTTCTAGCCTTCATTTTCACTGGACTTTGCAGTCGCCACTCAATTCGCGGCGGCGCGCGTGTTATTCCGGCCTGCGGCATTGTTGCCACATAATATCCGCCTCGACAGTTGAGGATAGTCAGTCTGCAAGACTGGCGATAGTTGCTTGTGTTGAGCCTCACCAAAGTAACACCCGAGCACAACAACCAAAGCCATCGTTTACCTTAAATCCTCCGAGCCAAAACGACACACCCAAATGGCCTTCCCATACACAACACCTGCCCGGCCTTTGCCTGGAGCCTTCCTCTCGACCCCAGCGATGGGCGGAAAACTGCAGTCCAAGACGCCTGACAACTTGCGCCGACGCCTTTTTGTCGATGATAAGGCCAAGACTGATCTACCCACCACTGGGACAATTTCTGGCTCCTCTGTGCGGTCTCTGGATGCTGCGCCTGAGGCGAAACTAAGCTTTACTACCTCGCCTGCTGTCAACATCACCAATGGCCTTGTTGCTGGCAGTCTCGTGCCTGCCCCCGAGGAGCTCTCACCAGCTGCTCGCGCAGCGAAGCAAATCAACCAGATATTACAGGCCGACCAAAATTTCCCTGATCTGGATTCATACTGCCGCCGTAAGTTGTTCAACCTGGATTCCTTGATGCTGTGTTTTCCCGGATCCCTACTAATATGCGCATTTACTTTGTAGAGGGCGCTTCTTCCGACTATCATGTTTCCTATATCGAATCGCCATGGGCACCGTTTCAGAAGACGCAAATGTACCCTATACCGGAAGAAGTCTTTAATCACTACGACTCGAGCAATCTGCAAACGATGATGGGCCTCTTTGCTGAAATCAACCACGCATGGGTTGTTATCGACAACGCCATATTCTTGTGGGATTACACCCACTCGACGCCCGAGCTGATCGGCTTTGAAGATCAGCCACATTCTATTCAGGCTGTGGCTTTGGTTGCTCCAAAGCCCGGTATCTTTGTTGCGACCATCACCCATATTCTTGTCGTGGCAACATCTAGTGAGATGATACTCTTGGGCGTCTCTGCTGAGACTTCGGCTGCTGGGACCAAGACAGTGTCGTTGTACCAGACAAAGATGACGCTTCCCCTTCGGGGACTTGATGTCCGCCTCATCACCGGCTCATCCAATGGCCGTATTTTCTTTGGTGGTGCCACAGACATTGATATCTACGAGCTCTACTACCAGCAGGAAGAGCGTTGGTTCTCCAACCGTTGTGGCAAAATAAACCATACGAATCCTGGGTGGGCGGCTGTTGTCACTATGCAAACAGGCCTTTTTGGCTCCAAGGCTCCCGAGCATCTTGTGGATTTGGCTATCGACGACTCTCGCAATTTACTTTACTCGCTTTCCTCGCGATCAACAATCCGTACCTACCACATGGAGGCACCGAATAAGCTTTCCAAAGTCATTGAAAAGGAAAAGACACATTGTCTGCGCGATATTACGCATATGATTAATGCATCTAGCCTTTTAAATGACCGCATGAGCATCGTATCCATTAGCCCCATATCCTCGACTGAGGCCGCAAAACTACACCTGATGGCGCTCACAAGCACAGGCTGTCGACTCTTTCTTAGCGCCACTAATGCTGCGTCTTATATGGCTTCTGCGATTTCAAACCTCGCTCCACAAAGCATGCAAGTCCAGTTTATCAAGTTCCCACCTCCTGGGAAGTCTTCTCGATTCTACCCTAGCGGCGTCGACTTGGACTCAACTACTCTTAGTACTAGCCGTATGGGCGCACGCTATGCCCCTGGCTACTTTCTGGACTTTGTAGCCAAGGAAACCCACCCAAACGAAGATTTGCTCTTTGTTTCTGCTCCTGAATCAGGTCGGATCAAGGCGACGCCCGCCACAACCCCTCTTAAGTACTACGAGCAGGCGTCTTGGATTGAAATTGGCGGAAAGGTAGAAGCTGTAGGACTAGTCAGTCAGCCATTTGCTGCTACTAGTACTCCCGTTGGCTTCGGAAACGAACTAGCGGTTCAGTTCGATCAGCCCCATAACGAGTTTGCCATTCTCACCAACACTGGGATACACGTCGTGAGGCGCCGCAAGTTAGTCGATATTTTTGCGGCTGCTGTCCGTGGCTCGGTGGGTAACGAGGGCCTCGAGATGGAAACTAAAAAGTTCATCAAACTTTACGGGAATGTCGAGACTATTTCGGCCGCTCTTGCAGTTGCTTGTGGCCAGGGCAGTGATTCTACCAGACCTGGTGTTCCTCGTGCTATTGACCAGTCGACTGAAGATGGCGCTCGAAAGGTGTTTGTTGATTATGGTGGCCATCCCATCATGACTGAAGCTGATGGGACCCCGCTTAGCACAGCTTCGGCAGTATTGTCAGCTCGCCATGATGGCCTGTCTCTCTACTTGGGACGCCTGGTCCGCTCGCTATGGAAGTCAACTATTGTATCAGTTTCGACGTCGCCAGCTGGCTCACCGCTGGTTAAGTCAACAATTCGATCAACCAAACTCCAAAGCGTACAGTCCAGTCTTGAACGTCTGCGTAAGTTCTTGGACGCCAATAGGCCCTTCATACAAGGCCTTTCGGGCCCTTCCGACCTCCAGAGAGCGTCCAGCAAACAGGAGGAGATGGCGTTGCAGGCTGAGCATCAGGCTTTGCATGCCTTGGAGAAGCTTATGGAGAGTATTTCTGAGGGCATATCCTTTGTTCAAATGCTGTTTGATGAGCGCGTTAGCGACATTTATGCTCGCTTAGATGATGGAACTCGTGCGGCTCTCAAGGTCCTGACCTATGAAAAGCTATTCTCGGACGCTACTGGCAAAGATGTGGCTAAGATACTGGTCAAGGCTATTGTTAACCGCAACATTGATAATGGATCTAACGTTGAAACTGTGGCAGATGCTTTGAGACGACGCTGTGGTAGCTTTTGTAGCCCCGACGATGCTGTCATTTTCAAAGCTCAAGAGCAACTCAAGCGTGCTTCAGAACAGCCTATCTCTAGCACTGGCTCACTTAGCTTGCTACTGGAAAGTCTAAAGCTTTTCGAACGCGTTGCAGCCAATCTCTCTTTCTCTAACCTTGAGCTTGCGGTAGCTCAATACATTGAGATGCGATACTACGCCGGTGCCATTCGTTTGTGTCTGGCCGTAGCTCGCGAGAAGGATCGCGGTAACTCGGTGCTTTCTTGGATCAACGAGGGCAAGCCCGCTACTGATAGTCGCGCTGATGTATACACGCAACGCAAGAAGTGCTACGACCTAATTCATGGTATCCTCCAGCAAATAGATGTTGAGAGTGGTAGCGAACCTGAAACTATTGACGGTCGTCCAACACTGACGGCCTTAAAGCGCATGGAAGCCTACGAAATTGTGAATAGTTCTTCCGATGAAGTTTTCCACTTTGACTTGTACGAGTGGTACATTTCCCAGGGCTGGACCAATCGCCTGCTCGCCATTGATTCGCCCCATATTGTCACTTTCCTAAAGAATCTTGCCGCGACCGATGCCGCCCACTCTGAACTTCTTTGCCGTTTCTATACGCACCGTGACCGGTTCTACGAGGCCGCTCAGGTCCAGTATCAGCTTTCCCAGTCTGATTTCAATTTAGGCATCAAAGATCGGATCGTATTGCTTAGCCATGCGAAATCCAACGCCAATGTTCCTTCCCCTGGAATTGACAGACAAGAAAAGCAATGCCTTGAGCATGAAATCACCGAGCAACTTGAGATTGCCCATATCCAAGACGATGTTCTCGAGCGCCTCAGATCTGACCCTCGAGTGCCTGCGGATCGTTTGGTGGAGGCTGAAGAGATTTTGGACAACAAGATCTGCTCTTTGAACCTAGTAAGTTGCCGCCTCTGACTCACGCATGATTAATGCGTCTACTTTTTGATTGAACAATCATGATTAACTGTACAATTTAGTTGTTCAATGATTATGCCGATCAGGCTGGGTACTACGACCTCTGCCTACTTATTTACCATGCAGCCGAGTACCGTAATGCCACTACTATTCTGAGTACTTGGCAAGGGCTAATTATGCAGACACATGAGGACGCCATTGTGCGCATGGATGAGGGGGTGACTAATGCTCCTCTGCCCTACGAGTCCGTGACCACCCGGATACAGGAGATTGCTCATCGTACTTCATGTGATTCTCTAATTTTCCCTGTCAGCCAACTTCTTCCTGAGCTGTGCCAGTATGCTGTTGTTAACCAGCAGGATGCCAGTATTGGTGCGGACCCGGTGTGGCCTGTTCAACTATTTCTTTCTATTGGCATTTCCCATGAGATGATTACACGCATATTGGAACATGTATTCGACACCCAAGATTTTGGCTTTACTGGAAGCAACCGTCCTCGCTTGATTGAGCTCATTGTCTATGTTGTCGACGGCTGGGTGCGAGAAGTCCGGCGGCGTGGGGTAAGCAACGGGAATGGCCGTGGCATGTCTTCCCTAGGCCACAGTATTCGAGATCTCCTAGAACGTTGCGAAACTGAGCTTCCACCCCCAGGCCATGGAAGCAATCCAGGAGGCAAGGACATCAACGAAGTGCGACGCCAGCTGCGGAACACACAGCGCGACGTGACTAACATTTTGGAACGCGCCATGACGAGCGGCATGACGGGAAGCATGCGCTTCACTTGAGCTAGTAAAAGCCTATTGGTCGTTGGTTGCCGAAGAAGAGTATCTTTATGATGTCTCTAGAAAGATGCAATGGTTGATGGTTTTTAGAGAGGAAGGTGGACAAAGAGGCGTGGAAAATTGGTTCCTGGTCATATTTGTGACGTTCAAGCTGACATCGAAGGGAGTTCTCAGTTGAATGAGATGCTTTGGTCTTTAGGAGAGACAGAAAGAGAGGCTGAGGTGGAGACAGAAGCCGGGTTGTTAAATTGGAGTTGGGTTGCATATTTTCTTCTAACTTGCTTTGTTTTCTGTTCCTTCTTACTTTTTTTGCCATGTGTTTGTTTGTCACCCTTGTTCTTGCTTGCCTCGCGCTGTTTATATGTTGGTGGCATCCGTTTACTTCAAGCCTGTTGTTTTGACTCATGTGGTGTCTCTTGTGCTTGTTTCCTGCCATTCTCCGATTATTTTGTAGCTATGACTGAAAAGGTGACACAACAACCTCCAATATACGCCCGAAATTGTGTATTATTTCTTTTGAGTCTCCATCACGTTCGAGAGTTGTCTTGTAAATCGTGTGTATAATTAGCTTTAAATGGTTGACTTGAGCGAGATGTCTAACAATTTCTAAAGCTGGCCTAGAGTCTTTTCTTGGAATCGGATACATTGAGTGAAAGTCTTTTGTGAAGACGTGTGAACATGTCGACAGCCATGACGCCAGCTTTTCGTTTGCATGGTTAGCGAAAAGGAAATACAAAACCCCACGCCGACCGCCCAACACCAAGGTACTCACGAATTAAGAAGAAAGGCCCGTAGATGACAGTCATAAACTCTACTTTCTGGGCAGTAGTGTATACAGTAGAATCCCAGTAGGGCACATCCCACACGCATGTGAGGGTAGTCAGCGCAAAGCCCAGGCTGAAGATGAGTGCGTGCAGTTCAGTCACACCGGATATTTGGCGCTCGGTGATGAATTTGAACAGGAGATAGGCCGCGGCAGGGAACTGATACACGACCTCGATGTATGTAAACAGATCAAACCAGCTAGGGTGCGGCTGTGTGAAGTACGGGTCATTGTACGTTATGATGTAGAATTGGCGAATGGCATTCAGGAAGCTTAGTGGCGCGTCCGGCGTCGCCCAGAGCCAGGCTGGGTAGAATGGGACAAGATCAACGACTGTGGAGAGGTTGGGTTAGAATTAGAGTGCTTACGAGCGGGAGTAAAATGAAGGAAACAAAAAAGACTTGCGGATCATGGACAGCAGGGCAATGCCTAAAAAGAGCTTGTACACAGCATCGGCCATAGGACGCGCCATTTCTTCTTTTTTGGTTTGCGTAAACTTGGTGTTGTTATGTTGGAGCTTATAGACAACTTTCTCAGCATTGAACGTTGAAAGTGGAGCCTAAAGGGAGGCTGACTAAGATGGAGCAGGGGTGTCTTGTCTCTAACCCTAAACAAAACACGTAACCCAATACATGATCACCTGATACACACTTATACATACTCCCCTAATTATTACCCCTCACTCATAGACAGACTTAATAAAACCTGTCGTAAAAAGTAATTAATTTTGTTGTAAATGGTCAACTAAGATTGTCATACTAATCAGGACAGGTTATCATATGTAAACCATGTGATTACCCGATGTTCTACCGAATAGGGTTGGATTCTTCACAACAAAACCATTCTGATCTACTCCCGGCTACACGACAAGGGTGCCTCGAAGCTAAATGAGGTAGGAACCGCCCACAATAGAACTCGGCTGGAAGGTAAAGAGGCCATCATAAATGGCAACTACTTGTACAAACACTTGTAGGCAATATTCATGAATGACTAGATCCACACCTTCGCTATTTAGACTTTAGTGTTTGTGGCGATGTCTACAAAACCACTAAAGATTGTTGTCTGCGTGTCCTATTCATAGTACAAACTTGCAAGACGTACGGAATGTCATACATAGGAGTGAGAAGAAGAGGGACCTGTGATTTTCTGGTTGTTGGTTTTTTATCTAACTCTTGGTTGAAGTGCGGATCCCAAACGACTTATACATTCCTCACTGCAGTGTCTAGACCGAACAAAAGACGTTGTAAAAGGGCCTTTGTGTCTTATACTAGCCCTAACGTTTGGCCGAACTTAATTAGGGCTCCGTAAGGTTCGCTATGATGATTTGACGAGCAAAGCGCAATCGCTCAGAATGTCTGATCTTTGGCAGGCTATCTTTTGCCTAGTGATGAAAGTCTGCTTTTAACGCTCGGCCCCTCCATTTTCTCACTGCTGTCAGTGACACCATCGCCATTGGAGTAAAGAAGCCTTTGATCTTTCAGGCCGCTTTAACTAGTTGGTCGACTGCTTCACTGCCTGGGACTTTGCAGTGTCCTGGAACCTAGTGTGTCATTCTGGATTCTGGGTGGCGATTCTAGTGCTAGGCTGTCGGATCCGCCTTCCCATCCCGCCAGGATGTGCCAGACCTCGTCCACTTCAAGCTGTTAAGGACTCGGTTTCTGCATCCGCCATCCGACCCGTTTCGCCATTTCCAAATTGTTGACACACAAGTTCAGGCTTTTTGCTTGTGAGAAAGCGATTTTAGTGGCATGTTTAACTTCCTTTAGGGCAGCAATCGCTTCCTCTCCCTTGCTCGGCTTCTTTGTTAGCAGCTCGCTTGGTCCCTCCTGGTAAATGGCACAATACTGGGAATAACAATCGCTAGATGGGCATTTGTCTTCTTTCACATTACACCAAAAAGCGGATGGCACGTAGTACGAGACTGGCCAAGTGCAAGGCCACTTGTAAAACGCTACTTCACGACATCACACTGAGTGGTGTCGGGGTCTGCAGCTGCAAATCAAGCTTGGATATCACACTTTCTGGATCTGAAGGGATCATTCCAGCACCTCTGAAACCATCCTTCTTGTTGCTTTCTGTCACAGCTGCTTGGTGGGCAGCATAAAAAGCCAGAAAGAAACCGGCCTTAGAAACGTGGGTTATCGAGCACCTGATTAGATGCTCGATTCGACTCCTCGACCCTGCACCTTCCTGAGCGATCCAAAGCAGCCAGCGTCAAGAGGCTGGAGTAGATGATGTGAATGAGATGGCAGACAAAGCGCGATGATGCTGTTGTCCTTGCAATCTTTCTCGATGTCAAATGAGTGGTGGCCTTCGTGTCCGTGGTAGATTAGAAGGCGATAGCGACCACCGAATCGTGCCCTTGCATGCCGACCAAAGTGCTTAAGCCACTTAAGGACCATCTCATTATTGGTCCAGCCATTGTGGGTTGTCGCAATGACCAAATCCCCCGGAAAGCTGCTTTCTCGGTGCTAGCTGGTAAGGTGATGTAGATGTCGGCTCCCAACCACGATAAACGGTGCGATCATGATAACGCACCTGGTAAGCCCTTGCGGTAGGTCGGAGACCTAATTCCGGGTTGTTTTAAAGGGCCCGAAAAGCGAGAACAACATTGGCCTCAACTTTGATTATTCCATGGTTTCTAGAGCGCAAATAGTCGGTTAGATGCAAAGAGGAGAGATGACGAGATCTTTGGTATTCGCGTAGCTGGTGCATTCGCTTACTATGCACGTTACTACTGCCTTTATACTTCAAATCTAGTAAAGGATTGACCAGACGATCGAAAAGACTGCACTAGAAAGCCTTACTATGCAACGCTGCCTAACAAAAATACTACGCTACACCTTTGGACAAATGCTGCACGCTGAGCCAATCATCGCCAATAGCGCCTAACCTTTGCACATGTAAAAAACCGGGCAAGTTGTTGTCCTTCCCCTCACCTGATTCCCTTTTTTCTCCTTTGTCATTTTTGCTGCCAACCTATTCACCACGACATTCACAGTACAGCCATTCCGTACATCCACAACGTTTTCTTCACCTACATCTATCCTCTGTCCTGATCATAGACTCCCGTTTCTCCAGCTTTGTAGCGTGAAGCAGACAGGTCATGGATTCATCTATGGAACTAGCTACTGGACCGCCAAGAAGAATTCTCTCTATCGGTATGCCCCTTTCCCTTTATTCGTCCAAGACTCGCGTGCTTTCATGCCACTAACTTTCTTAGATGGCGGTGGTGTTCGTGGGCTGTCGAGTCTACTGATTCTAGAAAAGATCATGGAACGTATCAAACAACTAGAAAATTTACCTGAAGTTCCAAAGCCCTGTGACAGGTTTGATCTCATTGGTGGTACAGGCACTGGAGGGTATGACTTTTGCTAGCTCCAAGTTCTACCTTCATCTTATGAGAACCTTATTGACAAGACCATCATAGTATCATTGCTATTATGTTAGGCCGGCTAAGGATGACTGTCGATGAAGCGATTCAAGCATATAAGAAACTGTCTGAGACTGGCTTTTGCCAGAAGTCCACGGCTTTAAGGCGACCGAAAAGCGCCTTTTCAACCAGAAAGCTGGAGTCTGCTATCAAGGTAGCAATTCGGGAGAACTGCTGTGAGCCATCATGTGTGGTACAGCGCAAAG
>JAZBQP010000134.1:0-62920 GCA_038407015.1 Ceratocystis ficicola
TTCCCCTTGGAAGGCCCCCCCCCCCCCCCTCTTTTCCTGCTTCTTGATAAGTCACTTGGTTGGTACTTGTCTCAAGACTGGATCCGGACTGTTAGATTCTCCTGCGTCTTTTATTTTTGTTATTATCGTTTTTTCTCCTCTTTGGCACGGCCCTTGATCAGCGGGCCATTGGCTAATAAGTCCGCAAAAGAAGGAGTGCTGTGAGTGAAAGCCATTCAAGCTAAGGAGCAATAGCCAGCAAACATGAAACTTGAAGTGAGCTCACCAGCCTTTCTGAACAAGTCTCTGGGCTAAAAGTGTCCGCCACCTTCTTTTTGTTCTTTTCCTTTTCTAGTGTTGTCATTGGAGCTGTGGGTTGGTGTTGGTAGGTTGGTGTTGGTACCTTGAAAGGAAAAAAAGGGGGGGGGGGGCTTAGCTAGGTCTAGGAGTCTATGGGTGGTTCGATTTGAGTCTTTGTTTAAAGCTTCTGGTCAGTCGCATGTGTTGTGTGGTTGTATGCAGGTACAGACACTAGATATGCACAAGAAACAAGAAGACACACGAAAAAGCAAGAAGGTAAAAGCATGTGCCGGAGTGAGATGGGCAGATGGCGTAGGAACAAATGCCTAAAACGGACAGTTGCTGTTGTTGAAAGTGTGCTTGGGACTGGCCGCCTTTCATCCACATTGGCTGGTCCCTAGGCTCATGCCCTGCCTGCATTGCCTTGCCCTGTCTGGGACAAAGAGCAGCTGTAACCATGGCCATAACCCAAGCAACATTGTAAAGGTAACAGAGGGCCACAATGTCGAAAGGGAAAATGAAGGAGAGCAACCTTCTGCGATTTGCCCACTTTCAAACTCCACTCTTGCCTCATGCACCCCATCGGTACTGCATTAACGAATCCGCGCCTGTGTTTGCACTGATCTATTGGCTCATGTGTCTGGCGTTGCTGCTGCGAAGGTTGCAACTGCCTTTTGTTTTTGTTTTTGTGCCAGTTGCCTTTTTCAGATCTTGCCTCTTTTTGGCTTTTGTTCTTGCCATTTACTCCTTTTGGCTTTTTTTTTTTTTTTTTTTTTTTTTTTGTTTCTGCTAAGTCCGGTGTCTTCTTTTTTTTTTTTTTTTTCAATTAAAGAAAGCACTTCAAAAACAACCCTTTTTTCTTTTTATTTTTTTTTTTGGTTTTTTATTTTTTTTTTTTTTTTTTTTTTTTCTTCTTTTTTTTTTTTTTTTTTTTTTTTTTTTTTTTTTCGTTCTGTCAAGGCCGGCTGCTTCTTTTCTGCTTTCTTTGTCAACTAGAGCAAGCACTTCAAAGACAAGCCTTTTCTCTTTTCATTTATTTATCCTCCCGCTTCTTAGGCTAGCTTTTTAGTCCCGTGGCCTTCTCGCTGCTCTGACATTCCGCCAATTGCCATCCATACCCGGCTTTCTCCCTTCAAATCTTCATCATTGCTTTGTTTTTTTTCCCCTTCGTCATCATCTCTCGGATTCTTTTCTGCGTGGCCTTCCGTTCCTTACCTCGCTGGGAAACAGGCTTTGCTGTGCTTTGCTTGACTTCTCCGTTCATACACCACCCACTATCAATAGCCCCTTGGCCACCCCTTTCCCCTCACTTTAGGCCCTATTATCGCCTGTCATCAACTGTTCAACGCAGCTCCTTTCTTCTGTCTTTTGTTTTTATGCCATCTACGAAAGGTAGCCCACGCGACACCCTACTATTACCATTTATCTCTGAAGCTGCCCCCACGATCAACGACACGAACTTTCAACGATAGCCATTTCCTGCTGCTACGAATCTTCATTTGATACGATCTCCATTCAACGAGCAACGAACCACCGTTTTACATCGCACTTGACGCTTCCCCTTGCGTGAGCGACTCTGAAGGCTATTGCGACCTATTCTGCAACCAACTAGTCGACAAACTACGCCTCCCAACGAGAAACTTCGCTTGGTGTGGCCGAATGCTTCTGGCCTCTCCCTGCTTTCTTTTACTTGCGTCATTGCGTGTATTTTCCGCTTCTGAATCTTATACGTGATAGGACTGCTTGCTTGCCTTTTATTGTACTTCCTGTCCTGCCCTGATACGCCCATAATGACCATACCCCTTACGCTTGCTACCGAATCTAGCCTAAATATTGCTTCTTCTAACTCTGCGACTCCTGCTTCGAGTCTAACCACCTCATCCACTTCATCTGCTACTATTCTCCCTTGCAAGCGTCCCTTTGGCTCCGGCTCTGCATCAGCTTCTTCCCTCGATATGGTCATAACCGACAGCTTAACCGAGGCGCAGAGCGCTGCTTCTGTCTCTCCCAACAACGAAAATCACACCCATCTCCAGTCTCAGTCTCAGTCCCATGCTTCCCAGCCCCGCCCTGACCATCGCATGTCCCGTGTTATGTCCGGCACTGAACTGTCTCCATTAAAGCTGCTTGGCGGAGGTGATGTTCGAAGTCCTTCGGCCTGCTCTACTGGATCTACTGGCTCTGGCTCTGGTGACAACAACTTCCGCACTAGCATTAGCTCTAGCCATCCCATTTCCCCCTCGGAAAAGACGGTTCGCAGTCCTCGCAAATTCCCCGAAAAACGCTTCCCTGTTCGTGTCACCAGCCCGTCTTCCAATACCCGCACTAGAGCTGGGAGCGAGGCGACCACTGCCCACTCCATGTCTCCAGATAGACCGACCCTGAGCATTGGAGAGGCTCTTCTTGACAACGGGAACCTAGCTAAGGCCATTCAGATCTTTGAAGACGAAGACAAGGCCATGACTACTCCTCCTGCCAGCCTAAATAGTGCTACCGGTGGGGCAGCTAACGGGTTTAATAACGACCATGATGCCATCATGGAAGATGACGAGTCTACTGTCGCCAACGATAATGACATGAGCAACTACAGTAACTTTTCTGCCATCCGCTTAGGTCAAAGCCCCGATATCCAGGACCAAGCCGCTGCTAGAGCACGTGGCTCGTCGCCCATGTACCACCCTACTTCTTCTGGCGGTAACACGACAAATCTACTAATGGACTTTACGGATAATCTTCGCCACCCTCATGGTAGTTTGAACAAAACTCCTTCTCGCCGTCCTGTCTCTATGATGCCCTCCACATCGTCCGACTACAGCCAGGCTGGCAATGCTTATCCTCCCACTGCTACCCCTAGTCGCCAGGGTGGTAATTTGCTTGATTTTGACATTCCCCCAATGCCCACCCCGCGCAGTATTCCTAGCGTAACGCCCCGAGAGCTAGAATCGCTCAAGTCGCAGTTTTTGTCCGAGATTAGCAGTCTCAAGGCATCACTACTAGGCAAAGAAGCCGAGGTTCAATCTCTCAAAGCGGCTGTGGGTGATGCTGAGAAGCGTGTTGGGGAGAGCATGGAGCAGATGCGTGAGGAGCGCACAATGCGTGAGACTCTTGCTGTTGAAAAAGAAGGATGGGAACACCGTGGGCGTGAACTTGAAACCGTCTTGCGCAAGCTCCGTGAGGATTATGCTACTACCCATCGCGAACGCGAGGAATTTGAGTCGAAACTCAATGAAAGCGAGGGTCGGCGTGAAATGGCCGAGATGATGGCCCAGGAAGCCGAAAGCAAAATGGCTGGCATGCGTGCTGGCCAACAACAGTTACAGGCCGCCGCTGCACAGGCTACGGCCCCCGGAGCGCCTAAAGGAATTGCCTCTCGGTCTCCCGCAGCAGCAACTGCACGTGAGGTCGAGGTTGCTGTTGAAAGAGTGGCTCGTGAACTACACACCTTGTACAAGGGCAAGCATGAGACCAAGGTTGCCGCACTGAAAAAGAGCTACGAAGTGCGATGGGAGAAAAAGGTGGCTGACTTGGAGACCAAGGTCATGGAACTTGAGCAGGAAAATGACCGCCTCCGTGGCAGCCATCACGGCCAAACCCCCAAGGTTGACCCCGCGCAAGTCCAGGCTGAGGAAGAGCGTAGAGCTCAGGCCGCCCATGACCAAGCTACTCTCCGCCAACTTGAAGCCGAGGTCGACAAGTTGGAGGCTGTTCTTCGCGAAGTTTCCCGTGACAATGGCGACTTGCGCCAGATGCTTGAGCAGGAGCGTGTCGAGAAGGGCGAGCTTGTGCAGCTAGCTGAAGAGATGATGGCCATGCAGGCTTCGATGCCAGCCCTTCAGCAGCAGCAGCAGCAGCAGCAACAGCAGTATGGCCACCAGGATCGCCACGAACAAGTGTCACGAACACCTGCTAAACCCACCGCCCGATCCCCCGCGCGCTCCTCAACTGGAAACATCACAGCCCCAAGGCCTCCCTCTGCAGCTTCAGCCTCCTCGACCGGCTCCGGTGGAAATGGCCCATCTTCCTCGAATCTGCGAACACCCGCTAAGCCTCGTCCTATGAGCATGATAGCTACCAGCAGCATGTCGCGGCCGAGTGGTTTGCGTGCTCCAGGCATAGCGGGCAGGGGAGGAGTGGTGGAGCGTGGTAAGCCTGGTGGTGCAATCATGCCTCGCCCTGGTGCTACCCGGTCAAGTATGATGCCGGCAATGCCGGGCCAGCGCCGTGTTGGATAAAGCCTGCCCATGATGCACTGTGAGTCTCTTTACGGATCCTTTGTCTTATTAGACACTTGGACTGTTGCTTTGCAATGCTGCATGAAAGGGAGGAGATCCATAGGCCGCCAATACTGGCGTTGCTTCATATTAAGATGTGCTGCATTTTTCCTCTCCAATATTCTAACAAGAAGCGTTAATTTCGCTCTTGACGTCTTTACTGTGTAGGTGAAATTACTTTGGAGGACAGGTTTACTGGCATTGGAGTTTTCTTTTGTTCTTGTTTTGTTTATTTCCGTGGCTTTGTTTTATCGTGGGTCCATTACGATGTTTCCCTCATGTATTTTTTTTTCCTACATTTTTTTCTCTAATGGTGGGTTTTGGGTTTCAGATCACATCATTTTATTTTTATTCTATCTCCTCTTCACTTTCTCTACACTCATGGTGTTTGCCGTTGACCCTCTTTGTCTTTCATGTCGCCATATCCACTAGAGCCCCAAGCCCCAAGCCCCATCGTGTTGACAAGACCTTAAAGCGACATTCTCTGATGAAGGAATTGCTTCTTACCTTCGCCATCGCCGTACATGCCTGCTATATGGCCACCTCCACGAACCTTGTACTTGTAAATGGTCAAGCCTTCCAGGCCAACGGGACCTCTGCTGTGAATCTTGTTTGTGCTAATGCCAACCTCAGTGCCAAAACCGTATCTCATGCCATCGGCCATGCGTGATGATGCATTCCAGTAAGCACCAGCAGAATCAACACCAGCCATGAAGCGCTCGGCTACCGCTTCATCCTGGGTGATGATGACGTCAGTGTGGTGTGAGCCGTGCTCATTGATGTGAAGCACGGCAGCATCAGCGTCTGGTACGGCCTTGACGGCAATGGTCAGAGCCAGGAACTCGGTCCGGAAGTCAGCCTCGGTGGCATCCTCAACGGAAACCTCGGGGGCTGCAGCGGCTAGGGCAGCCTTGGTGACCGTATCGCACTTGAGTGTAACACCGTGGGCAACTAGATCACGGGCTACGGCAGGGAACAATGTGTTTAGCGCGCTTTCCTGCACCAGAAGTGTCTCTAGTGAGTTGCAGGCAGCAGGGTAGTTTGTCTTGGAGTCTATGATAACTGGCACGGCAATAGCTGGGTCGGCATCGGCCGCAAGGTACAACGCACAAATACCGTCAGCATGGCCCAGAACGGGTATCTTGGTGTTGTTTTTGATGTAGCGCACGAGCTCGTTGGAGCCCCGCGGGATGACCAGGTCAATGTAGCGATCAAACTCGAGCAGCTGTGGGATGATGTCACGTGTAGTGACGAGCTGTACAGCATCGTTGGGTACCGAAGCTGAGGCGGTCAATGCAGCAGAGATAACACTAGAGATAGCTACGAACGACTCGGTCGACTCCTTGCCGCCCTTTAGGATGGCAGCATTACCAGACTTGATGGCCAGCGACGTAATGTTGGCAATGACTTCAGGCCGGGCCTCAAAGATGATGAGAAGCACACCGATAGGGCAGGATACGCGCTCCAAGACAAGGCCATCGTCGAGCTTCGTGCGCAGAGAGATTTTGCCGACTACAAAGAAGCAAAAGAATCATGAGTCAGCAACAGAGGTCGAGGGCAAAGGGTGCTAGGCGGTCGGACTATCAGCAACTTACTGGGATCTTCTAAATCACGCACGTCTAGAATGCCCTTCAGCATATCCTCGAACTTCCCCTTCTTTCCTAGATCCAGCCGAGACACCAGACTCTCGCTCAGCTTGCCTTCCCGTGCGGCAGCCTGCGCATTCTCCAGGTCGCGAGCGTTGGCAGCGAGAATGGCATCCTTGGCATGAAGCAGGTGAGTGTGGATGAGAGTCAAAGCATCGTTGCGGGCGCTGACGGGCAGCGTGGCGAGGGTCAACGATGCCTTTCTAGCAGCCTGCACCGCTTGCAGGGGATGGGCGTTGGTCAAGGACATGGCGATGAACTTTGTTGGTGGTGATGGGGGTTGTAGAATTAGGGTTTGGCTTTTTTGTTGTTGAAAGAGCAAATATTTTAAGGTCTTTTTGTATTCCAAGAAGAAAAAGGAATTGAAAAGGGAAAAAAAAAAAAAAGGATATCGGCTCAAAGACAGCAGAAAGCCGCAAGGATAGAACAAAATCAGCGCTTTTGTATATCTATGTTTTTCAAAGGCTATCAAGCTACCGAAGAAAAGTGAACGGACTGGCTTGGGTCAAGTTCGGTGAGGCGTCTCCATACCACAGGCACAATCAAGAGCACTCGATGGCCGCTTAGTCATCAGGAAACATTTTCCCGAGGTGGCTCCATTTGTAGCACAACAGCGAGAAAGTGTCGAAGGCCATTGTTTGGCCTGTTCGAGATGCTTATGTGCTAGCATATAGCGCGCTTTGGGTATGTTGTGGCGTGTCTCGAGGATAACATGGCCGGTTTTATTTGCCTTTGGTGGTATTTTCGGATTTGCTTGCGTGTATTATGAGGGCTGCTGCATCAATGATCAATGCCTCTCGCACCATAAATGTGCATCCATTCTGAGTCGGCCTGTCTCAAGGCATAATTAACAAAAAAAAAAGCCCGCTTATATGTGCATATTGTCGCCTCCTTCCTCTCATTCATGATCCGTATAACTTGACCAGCGCATCGATGGCAATGTTACCTCCGCTGAACACCAACCCGATGTCCCAGCCGTCTTCGCCGCCTTCCTGCTCAACCAACGATCTGAAATCTTCGTTCCACAGTGCTACGGCCAGAGGCACCACGCCACTCGGCTCAACAACCATTTTCATACGCTCTAGTACCAACTTGAGTGTTTTCTTGATCTCTTGCTCGGTAACTGCAAAAATCTGTTTGACGAGTCCCCGTTCGTACATGATGCCCCATGGCAGCACGCCGACTGGGGCCCGCAAGCCATCGGCGATCGTTAGACTCGACACCTGGGCGATGCGCTCGCCTGTTATGTAGCTGCGGCGGGTCTCATCAGCGCCTTCGAACGAGGGCTCGGCTCCAAACACGGCTATTCCTGTTCCTTCGGCGCTGAGCGCAATGCCACTGAGTAAGCCCCCGCCACTGACGGGGGCCATTATGGCGTCTAGGCGGGTCTTTCCGGGCAGAGGGAATCTACCATTATGGGGGAGAGCTGATTCGGGTGTAGTAGGAGAGTTCTGGATGGATCCGCGTGCAGCTGCCTCTGAAATCATTTCGGAAGCTTGGGCCTGCAGCTCTAGCCCGACAGTCCCCTGGCCAAGAATAATATCCGGGTGGTCATAGGGTGGAACTAGACGAGCCCCTGTCTTTTCAACGACTTCGGCAGCAAGCTGTTCTCGCTCGGGGGCTGTTGACCCGCTAAAATACACACTTGCACCGTAGCCCTTGGTAGCTGCGATTTTGGATGCTGGCGAGATGGCCGGCATGACGATATGGGCTGGCATGCCGCTTTCGCGTGCTGCAAGAGCAAGTGCCTGCGCATGGTTACCTGAAAAGTCACCTCAGTTAGTGTCATTGGACGGCACATATGGAATCCGGCCTCAAATACATGCCTGAGCTGTGTGTAGCAACACCCTTGGAAAAACCACCGCCCTCCTTCCAGCCGGGCTCATGCTTCAGCTTTTCTACAGCATGAAATGCGCCACGCACTTTGAATGCCCCGACGCGTTGCAGGTTCTCACACTTGAACCAGAATCGCATGATTGGCTTCGCCGGTGTCCGGCCCATCCACTCTGTGCCAGCTAGTTCGTCCTCTGTGCGTGGTATGGAGCCGAGGAGGTTGATGGTGCTATTAGTTACGACGGGAGTTTGGTGGACATGATCCTGGATCAGCTCGGAAGCAGTAATAACAGAGGCCCGGGTGAGCGGGGCACAGGTCTTGAGACTAGCCATTTGGCTGGGGGGTGGTGATGTCTGTATTTGTCTAAAACACTAGAAAGAGGGTAGGCTGCTAGCACCGTAATATCCTTATTTCAAGGCAAAAGGATACGCCGTGTTCAGCATGATTGCTTATCGTGCTTGGCATCTTTCATGACGACATCATCTAACATGCAAGTCAAGCCGCCCTGACCCCACCCACTACTGACCCAACCCTAACTTTCCATCGCCAATCTTATCTTTATCTTATCTAACCCTGGAAAGCCATCCAAACCTCAAAGGATCCCCACAAAATCCAACAAAAACTTGCGCCAAGCTTGGACTTGCAGATTTTCACGCTTAGCCGATCAATGTAGCTCTAGACTTTGTGTGTGTAACCATGAAAATCCACAAAAAAAGTAGGTTTTCACATGTCTCTAGGGTGGGTGGTGTCGTGACATGATGCACAGCTTCAAGATAGACATGGAACCATCTCACATCTAGCATGAAAGAAAATATTATGGGCAAAAGCGTTTTTAAAAGCCAAAACCAAAAAGGGTCGATAAAATGCAAATTTGGTACAAAAGAACAGGCATGTCATGTCATTCAGCCTAGGCCGGTCCAGTCCAGTCCAGTCCAGTCCAGTCCCGTCCGGTCTCGCCGGTCTCGCCCCGTCCAATATCCTATCCCATCAAAGACACATATACGCACATTCTCCTTTCTCTCTATGTCGTCTCCGCGATGCTGTTGCTACTCGTGAGCCCAAGAATGAATAAAATCCATAAAAGCAAAATTTCAACTTTTCTTTTTGTTGTTCTTTAGATTTACTTCTGGTTCTCGGGGCGCAGACCACGGACAGCCTTACCGGCGCGCCAGATCTCCAGGTTGCGGATCTCCTCCAGCTCAGCCTCGTACTTCTCACGGTAGTCGGGGGCGCTGTTGTACTCCAGAGAGCGCTTGGTCTCGGAACCGTCCTTGACGGCATCGTACAGGGAGTTGAAGACGGGCTTCAGGGCATCCTTGAAGCGGGGAGTCCAATCAATGGCACCGCGGCGGGCAGTGGTCGAGCAGGCCTCGAACATCCAGTCCATGCCGTAGTTACCAATCAGGGGGTACAGAGACTGGGTAGCCTCCTCAACGGTCTCGTTGAAGGCCTCGCTGGGAGAGTGACCGCGCTCGCGCAGGACCTCGTACTGGGCGAGGAACATACCGTGGATACCACCCATCAGGCAGCCACGCTCACCGTACAGGTCAGAGCAGACCTCCTTTTCGAAGGTGGTCTTGTAGAGGTAGCCGGAACCAACGGCGACACCCATGGCGACGGCCTTCTCCTCAGCCTTGCCAGTGACGTCCTGGTAGACAGCGAAGGAGGAGTTAATGCCACGGCCCTCACGGAACAGAGAGCGGACAGTGCGGCCGGAGCCCTTGGGGGCGACGAGGATGACATCGATGTTCTTGGGGACATCGACCTTGGTCAGGTCCTTGAAGACGGGGGAGAAACCGTGGGAGAAGTACAGAGTCTAGAGAATGGGAACAAGATCGCAATTAGCTTCGATTGCCAAAAGAATAGACGTGCAAAAAGACTTGGTCTTACCTTGCCCTCGACCAGCTGGGGCTTGATGGCGGGCCAGGTCTCGGACTGGGCAGCATCAGACAGCAGGTTCATGACAATGGTACCACGGGTGATGGCCTCATCAACCTCGAACAGGTTCTTGCCGGGGACCCAGCCATCCTGGATAGCATCAGTCCAGGACTTGCCGTTCTTGCGGACACCAACAATAACGTTCAGGCCATTGTCGCGCAGGTTGAGACCCTGGCCGTGGCCCTGAGAGCCGTAGCCGATCAGAGCGAAGGTGTCGTTCTTGAAGTACTCCTATAACGATGGAAAAGAGCCTTGGTTAGCTGAATTGATGTAGAGATGCGATGGTGGGTAAAAAGAAAAGTTGACATTAAACTTACCAGAAGCTTAGCCTGGGGCCAGTCGGCACGCTCTGCAGTCAACAAAGAAGCAATGTTAGTATTTTGATACCAATTGGTTAGAGGAGCATAAAAATCGGGTGATTAGTAGCCTAAGCATCAAATTTTCTAGCGTGAAGCGGTGGCTAAAATGAAGCAGGGCAGGCCACACCAAAACAAGGCGAGTTGAAAGTTGAATCAAACAAAGCAGCAGACAAAGAACATACCGTGAACCTCCTCAGAGACACCAGCAAAGTCAATGGTCTTGACACCACGGACCTGCTGCGAAGGGCCAGAGACGGCGGCCTTGACGGCAGTGCGAGCAATGGAGCGGGCAGCAATGAAGGTGCGCTGCTGGACGGCAGGAACAGCCGCAATCTGGCGCGCGGCGCGCAGAGATCTAGAGAAAGTCCGGGAGGCCATTTTGAGAATGTTGACTTTGGTGATGGATCAAAGAAAAAAAAAAGTCAAGAGAAGCAGGAAGAGGGAACAAGAAAAAAAAAAAGAGAAAAAGGACACAAGGGGAGAAAAAAAATCCAACCAGAAGGAAGAGCGAAAATTAAAGAGAATTCACTTCACGAAAAAGGAAAGGGAAACGGAAGGAATGCAGACTACTATTACGGCGTCTCTCCTTCCTCTTCTTGAGCTCTTGCCACTTTTTTCGTCGTTGCCTTTTTTTTTCTCAGCCTCTTTCTGGGGTTGAAATCTTTTTTGCTCTTTGCACCGACATCGGTGGCACCGTGGCTTTTTTTGTGGATCGCTAGTGATGATGACCTGAGCTTACTGAACTCATTCTCAGTACTTGAACTTGAATATATTTAACGTCTCATTCTCAGTACTTGTACGGAGATTGTGTTTCTACATCTTGGGATTCGGCCTACCTACTGGCTGTAGCTTCAACTCTAGATGTTGTCTTGCGATGTCGTGTCCTGTACAGCAACGCTGGCGCTGATGAAACACTCGGCCTTGGCCGCTGTCTTGAGCCCATCCTCGATATCTAGCATCAGCCCATCGGTATTGCATCCTACGCTACGGATGTAGCATTAGCATTACTTGTACTGCACCGCAATTTCCATAGCCGTCCAAAAGGCCTACCTCTATCATATGATACATGACTCACTCCCTGGGCTTGATTGTGACTCTAGCTACAAGAATTGACGGCCCATTACTCACCACATTCTTGCTTCGTACCTGAGTCACTACATTTGCACCAGGTCACCTAGGGAACATGACAACAATAGGTCGACCCGGGATAAAGTCTTCGGCCACGGCGTTCAGCATCAAGAGGGGCATGTCATGGTGGGGCTATAAATTTGCTGAAGGGTGTGCTTGCCTGCCTCTCACAGCTGGCAGCAGCTGGCGCCCAAACAGGCTGTCATAGTCTCCAGTATGCCCACAATTGCCAAGAGCACCTGGGGCGGTGGCGCAGTTGGGAGCGCGTTAGACTGAAGCTGCAAACTTCGGCCGTACTCTGAGACAGAGTAGCTATCTAAAGGTCACCGGTTCGATCCCGGTTCACCCCACTCAAACCAATCTTTTTGGTGGTTCGGCAGGACTTCATTTGCCGATTGAGAGATACCTCACTGTTTTTTTTACATGGTTCCTAGGGTGGTGGAGTGAGCCCCACATGCAACATCAAGCCTCCGTTAAGCCTCTATCAAATTCTATCATTGAATTTGTTTGATGGGCGTATCTCACCAGCAATATTAGAAGCATACGCAAATCGATACTACCGCTTTCTGTTATTAATCATTAAGATGCTACCCACACCAGACACCTCTCATGTACCAATTGAAAGAGTTTACGAGCCCGCCGAGGACTCGTTTCTTTTTCTAGACACGCTCTCCGCGCCAAGTGAAACGTCATGGCTAGCCTCACATTTCCCGGCCAGCTCGCCAACACCTCTTGTTCTGGAGCTCGGATCAGGTTCTGGAGTTGTCTTAGCCTTTGTAACGGCCCACGCACAGCTCATCTTTGGCCATGCCAACGTGCTTACAGCATCGGCTGATATCAACCCCCATGCGTGCCTATCGACAGTGACAACAGTCAGCAAAGCCTGCGCAGCACATACAAGAAGCGCGGGATCTTATATGTGTGCAACTAATGCAGACTTGTTTGGCCCTTGGCGTAGCGGAATGGTTGATATGTTGGTGTTCAATCCGCCGTATGTGCCTACCCCAGAGATGCCGAGCAAGCCAATGACGTCCAAGACGGACATAGAGATGGCCAAAGACACACACGCCCAATTCGAAAGAGACGAGTACTTCCTGGCTTTGGCTTATGCGGGCGGGAAGGACGGCATGGAGACTACGGATAAGGTTCTAGATGCTCTCCCGGATGTGCTTTCAAAGCGAGGTGTTGCTTACATATTGCTATGCAGACAGAACCAGCCAGATCAGGTCAAGAACCGGATAAAAGCTCTGGGCTCTGAATGGAGGGTTGAGACTGTGGGAACAAGTGGCAAGACGGCGGGCTGGGAAAAGCTACAAATAGTGAGGGCTTGGCGGGAATGACAACATTGCTTGTATCCATCGACTCCAAGTTGTATAAGCATGTAATAAATAAGCCTAGTACAAGCAAAGAGCCCATAAACGACACTGTGGGGGGCTATGGACAGTAGATTGAAGAGAGTCGTATTTCTATGACGGAGCTCTCGGCATTTTCGCTTCATTTTTTTCCATGTCTTGTTTAAAGCCCTAACACTAGGGAGACCGGGCAATGTTGAAGCTTTTTAGGAGGAAAAAAAAAAGAGTGAAATCAAGAGCAAGCCAGCCAGAAACAAAGACAAGAGGGTAGTCAGAGAGCAACAACAAAAGAAAGCAAAAGAAACAATAACCAAAGCTAAAGAATAGAAGATATGGTCAGAATATGAAACGAAACAGAACAAAAAACGATCTCAAAATGAACTTCTTTACCACGTCCTCCCCATTGTTTAGAAACTCGTACTTGTGGGAGAGGAGAGCTTCCCTCTTCTTGTTCATGGAAGTGGGAATGGAGGAACGACGAGACAGTTTGTTTCCCATGCTTTCTGCACCGACTTCTTCTCGGTACTATGCGGCGTCATGGTCCCAGCGCCAGAGCCTGCAAGGGCCATGTTATCTGCTCTTTCCCCCTGGCACAACAATCCCGGCCGGTGAAGAGCACATGCCAGAGCCTGACAGTTCAATATAGCCATCTATTTTCCCTTTGATTCCCTTTCAAGGCCAGGTCAAACGCCGCAGCCCCCTCTTACATGCGGCCACGACCTCCCCTCCCGCGGCCTCCCCGCCCTCTACCGCCACGGCCTCCACGCGGAGCGCCGCGACCTCCACGGTCAGCCTCCTTCCGTGCCTTGTTCTTGGGCTTAGGCGCATCGTCGATCAGAAGGGTATCTAAGGGCAGAGAATCGGGCAGCAGGAAATAGCGGATCGTTGAGCCACGAATGTTCATCGAGTCAAGCGACAGGGGCTCTTGGCCGCTAATTGTCATCCGGACATTGCGCATTGCCGTGTTCATCTGGGGCGATACGGAGGTGATGGTGCCGTGCACAATGGTACCTTTAAGACAGCGCAGAAAAGTGTTAGCAGATGGCTAGTAAGGCTTGCTTGATAGCAAAGCTGTTGTGCGTTCAAAGGCACCCAGAGACATACCGTTTTTGAGCTCGACTGTTACCGTCTCATTCTGACACTTCATCAAAAATCTGAAATGGTGGTTAGCAGAGCAATTCCCCCTCACAAGCCTAGTCTTCTCTACACCCTCTCATTCTTTCGTCCATGACTAAGACACGGGCTCACTGACGTACCTGACTAGCTTCATATTGGCAAATGTGTGTCCCAACGGATCGTCAAGGTGTCTGAGGATTGCAGAGAAGAACTGCGCGCTGGTACTGCAATAAGGTGTGCTAGCAAAAAAGCCTGTTTTATTGTGGGTTGATTCGTGATGTCCTTTCTGTCGTTTGCAAAAAAAAAAAGAGTCAAGCCTTGTCAAGTCCTGTGCAAGCTCTCGTCTTGTGAGGAAAGTAGAAGCAAGGGGGATCTCGAATTAGTTCGTCGGTGCAGCAAAAGCCACAAGATAACAACCAGACCGTCTCAAGTGGATAAAAGCTCAGTTGGCCTGGAAAATGAAGCTCAAGGCTGAAGAAATTTGAGACTCCTACCCTACCTACCACTTTCTCGCAGCTCTGCCTTGCAGCCCCACAATTACAACAAGTCACGTGATACACATTAGCAGGCGATGCTCAACCCAACCTTTCTCAATCTTGGTTTTAGCAGCACCAGCTAAGTCGATTAGTTTAGTAATGCTGTGAATAATCCTTCATTTATTGATGCTACTCTGCTAAGGATAATTACGTGCAATGATGTAGAAGTTCATTTCCTACATGGAGGTCGCAGACTTCAATCCGATGGTGCGAGTGCGTCCGTCCGCCTTCCCATTACTTACTGCTTGGTGGCAGAGTAAATAAATCTTGCACTGGGCCCCAGCTTGGCAGCTCTTCTCCCGTGGCAGATATCTTGACCTCAGCCTTCGCAATTTTGATCACTAGCCCCGGGACTTTATCAGGCTCAATTGCCTGTATACTGTCCTTGGCTACACGGACGTGGAGATTCTTTTGCAGGAATGGAAGCACGTTTTGTTCGTCTAGGCTCAGAACCCAACCCAGTGAGATTATCTTTAGAAGGGCAGATGTAAGAGGAACTGTGCCCACAATCTGGTTCTTCGGATTACCCATACCCAACATGGCAAAAACACTGACACTTCCTACCAGATTACGAGCAGAACCCCACTGCTGGATGTTTTCGGGAGGGGGTCCAAGGAAGAAGTGGATTGCAAATGTTGACTCGAGTGCTCTGTTGGGCACGTTGACGTTAACAAGCCATTCAGAATACTTGTCACCGTTCATGATGGCCTCGGCAGGGGGATCGGGAATCGTAGAGTGCCGCGAAAAGTCGGGAGCAGCATCAAGGGTTTTGCCCTCTTGAACTCTGAACTTGGTTCGCCAGCGACGGGGGTCGGCGCCTGTGTCTCTGCGTTGCTTGGCATTAATTATGCCACCAACACCGGCGTGGCCGTACTTGGTTACTATGGCAGAAACCAGGGTCTTGCGAGACATGGAAGCGCTACTGGTATTAAGAGGGAAACCGAGAGTATCCTCGTAGACATAGCCAAAAACCCGAGTATCTCTAGCCATGTTGGACGTCCAGAAGTTTCCTTTGGCATCCGAATAGAACGGCGTCAAGGGCGTATTAGCATCTACTATGTCTCCAACTTCAGTTGTGTAGCTGTTTTCGCCGGCGGCGTACTGTGTGATCCATTCGTCGGGATACATGGTCTGCCAGATGGCGGTGAGACGGTCTACATTAGTGTGGTGAAGAAAGAAGATTGGATCAAATGCTGAGAAAGGGATGTAGTACAGATGACCTCTACCACCTGTGGATACGTGGATGACATCGTGAATAGCCTCGATGGACTCATGCGGGCGGCCTTCGGTGGAGTTAAAAACCTTGCTGCTAAATGCATGGTATCCTTCGTTCCGGGAAAGGAGAGTGAAAATGCGTTGCTGGAGCGAGTTTGTCTGGGCATCAAGCTCTCTAGCGGCCAGTGTGTTTTGGGATACGGCATCGGCGCTATTGGATGTGGGATAGCGTTGTGTTGACCTCCAAGATTGGAACTATATGGCTGGTTAGACACTTTGAGGGAAGCAGGGTGACGGGACCTTTCTTGCAGGCCCGACGCTTTGTAGCTGGTATATACTCACTCCAACATAGTGGAAGGACGAAGTGTCTAGGGGGTTGAAGCGGTAGCTGTACAGCGGATTTGCAATGTACTGTGTTCCAGCAGGACCATTAACCCTAATGCCGGAGGTGGTGAACTCGGGGATGAAAATACTTTCGTCATCTGGGGGATCCAAAGCCCAGTCCCAGTAAGGCATGCGCCACGTCTTGGCAGCTTGTATGTAAGAGTTGCGCTCGGTCTCGTTAGGGTACCAGGAAGCAATTTCTTGTGCGTATGTATAGAGAGATTTCTGCAAATCACAACAGAGGCATTAGCTTTACACGCTGCACGGGAGACATTCACACAGGAACCGCTAACCTCAAAAAGGGCAAGATAGGGGCGGTGCCAAGTCGGGAAGAGAACTGAGGCATGTGTGCAGTAACCCGTGTTTTTGGTTTGCTTGCTTTTAGGCCCAACACCGTTCCACGACTGGAAGGGAATGCCATGAATGCCTAAGGGAAACGCAACTATGTCAGAACGGACTGGCCGGCAGATTGAGGAGACAGCAGCAGGTCTCACCGGCAAGCTGGTAGTAGGATAGTGGATCATCCTGGTCTGTGTACTGAAGCATGCTTAGGGCCAGGAGGTAGAGGTTCCATCCGTATTTGTCGTTTCGAAGCTGGCGGATCTCGGGCCGAACAGGAGGCTCGACGTTATCGGGAGCCGGGATGCCCTCCACAAATATGGGGCCATCAGTTGCGCGCTTTTGGATCTTGTAGTAAGGGTTAAAGCCGTAGTTGTAAGGTCCGGTCTTAGAGGGACTGGTCGAAGCTGGCTGTGATGACACTAGTGGTACGATGAAGGCCACAAAGGTAGCAACAATAGAGAAACGAGTCATGGATGCTTGGTATTAATGGAGAATAACAATAAAGTAAAGTAAAAACGAGCGTGCCTGGGCTTTTCTTTGAGTCTGGAACAACAGCATGAAGAAAAAGACAGACAACCCGAACACTAGAAAAAGTAAATCAGGGCCTAAATGGGTTGGTAGGAGGGGAGAAAGAAAGAAAGAAAGAAAGATGTTGGTAGAGGGAAGGTTAAAAGAATGCAAGCGACTTTAATAAGGGCAAAGAAAACAAATGGTTGTAGCAGGAAGCAGGTGTGCTGGCAAGGAAGGAGCGATTTCATGTAGCAGCAATGACTTGTTTGTAAATTTGTAATAAAGGCAAGTTCGAACAGGCCACCATGAGGCAGATAACAAACAGAGGGGAAAAGGCAATTACTCCGTGCTTGGCATCACTCGAGAAGGCCACGTGGGGTTGAGCTGCGCGGCGAGATATTGGGTCTGAGGATGCGGCAGTGTGTGTGTAGTGGTCTCTGTGATGGCCCTTGTAACGGTCCCTACAACAACCATGTTAGCTAAGGCCTCGATGGCACGGCTAGGCCTAGACTATCCCACGCATCCCATCCCGAATGTTGAGATTATCGAGTGCACCCCTGTGTAATGTGGGCGTGGCTCTGCATACAATCGGGGTGTTTTGTGGTGCCTGAAACCTGCTTCTTATATTACTAGAACAAGGCCTAGGTTGGCCGAGAACGGCGCCTTTTGCAGACTTCTGGCATCGGCCAAGCCTCTAAAACAGTCATTTAGTGCTACGCCCCTACGTGCTTCTTTGTATCACATGATAATTAAACAGTCTCCCTTTAGCTCTCGGGATGGACGGTGGCTCTCTTCTAGCCCATACATAGCGTGGCAGAGAGTTATTGCTTGTCTATACCCGTGTAACACAAAGGAGCCCTCGTACTTTCCCCTGTGCGATGCTAGGGGATGCCTGTGTAACCAAGCTGTAATTCCGCGAATGTCCGAAGCGAACCTAGAAAAAGGCTTTATTACGGCCTCCAAGGCGCACAGAACATGCTTTGTCATGGAAGCTTAAAGGCAGCGGGGCCATGATAGGATTACCCAACAGACGCCAAAAAATGTTCTGTCAGGGGCTCCGCCCTGTTGATATGCCTAGGCCATAAGACAGCGGCGGCGGCTCGTTTCGTGACACAATGGCAAATTAATCAATCGCCCCCAAGAAGACACATGCTTAGATCTTACAAAATACACTCGCGAAATCATGTGATATTCATACAACACTGTTTCGTTTCACCTCCCAACGTAATTGCGAGACCACGGGTGTGAACCAGCAAGTCAGACATGTTAAACCAGTCAAGAATAAACAAGAGGTGTACCATCCTGATATAGTGATCGCAGCGCAATTCACGCTGGAGCTGACATTTGTCCAATATCATATTTCCTGTGCATGATTCCAGAGAGTACTGCATCAGCTTTCGGGTGCATGCAGCACGGCCGAGGTCACATAAATGCTGACACGCGTTTCTTGGGGAAAGGCAAACGAAGGGTGTTGCTCTTTTACAACAAGAAGAAAGCAGAGTTGACTTAAAGTAGCAAATATCAAACACGCAATAAAGACAAAACTAGCCCTAACTGAAGCAAAGCAAAATCCAGCAAAATCCCAAACGCACATTACAACTCCCAAATGCCATTTTTTATGCGACACCGCCAACAAAACAATGATTTCCAACAGAGGAACTATGCTGATTCCAGCTTCTAGCTATCCCATTTAAGCGGCTTTCTCATGCCCCTGCGCACCACATCGTCAGTGCTAGCATGATACTTAAGCTTGACACCCATAGCCGCGAGTTCCACGTCAAGATAACGAAGGACACCAGGAATGGCGACCATTGACGTGTCGTCGCCACCAATGTACTGCACACCCTGACCATCCTCCCACGTCTCACCTTGCCACTTGTCGGCCTTGGCCTCATCGGCACGAACCGCACACTTACGGCAACGGACTGATGCTACTTTACGTTGCTTGGACAGGAAACGTGGCACCACAGGCTGTACCGACAGGAACGAGCCACACCTGCGGCACATCCAGGCCTCAGCATAATCCGAGCAGTTGAGCAAGCGGTCCTTGAGCAAGAAGGCTGTTCCGTGAGCTAGCAGCGAGTCGCGCTCCATTTCACCCACACGAATACCACCAGCACGCTTACGACCCTGCACGGGTTGGCCCGTAGTTTGCACAATGGGGCCGGTCGAACGCACCTGGTACTTATCGTTCACCATGTGACGCAGACGCTGGTAGTAAACCACACCAATGTAAATGTCGACGTGCAACTCCTCGCCTGTGATACCAGAGTACATGGGCTCATTGCCATGGTAATTGTAGCCAGCCTTGATCAACTGCTCACCAAAGTAGTCGCCCGCAGTATGCATTTCGTCAAACTGGAAGGGAGTCGAGTCCTGCGCCAGACCGTGCAAAGCACCAGCCTTACCAGCAAGTGACTCGACAAACATGCCAATGGTCATACGAGAGGGGAAAGCGTGGGGGTTGATGATAGTGTCAGGCTGCATGCCTGATTCAGTAAAAGGCATGTCAACTGAGGGCCATCTTTGTGAAGCGACACCCTTTTGCCCGTGACGCGATGAGAACTTGTCACCAATTACGGGAGCACGGGGTATTCTAATCTTGATTGAGACCTGCTGCAGGGGCTCGGTTCCTGACTCAGCACCAATTAGACGCACCTGGTCAATGAAACCAGTCTCCGAGTCCTTGTATAGCTCAAAGTGCACCTGGCCGTCGTGGTTAACGTAGTTCCCATTGTAATCAACCTCGATAGTGTGCCAAGCGCAAAGAACGTCGCCCTCGCGAACCATGCGGCCAACATGGGGTAGACCATCCTCATCAAGAGCCTCCAAATGCTTGTCCTTCACAAAAGCGCCCTTAGGGAAACCGAACATTTTGGTAATGGAACGGGCCGTCCGGGATCTGTTGTCCGACTTGAGACTGCACACATGGGTCTTGTAGATGGTACCGTGACCAAAGCCACGCTCATGGGAAGACTTGTTCAGAATCATAGCGTCGTCCATGTCGTATCCAGTGTAAGAAATAACAGCAACGACTGAGTTCATACCGTTGGGGAAATTGTCTAGGCCATAGGCATTATGAAGGGGAGAACGGACCACAGGCGTCTGGCCCGTCTGTATGCGATACATCTTGTGATCTGTTCTGTGGGCAATGGCAGTTCCAGGAGTACCCATGGTCTGCTTAGCCATCTGACATTGATACATGTTACGAGGAGACTGGTTATGGTCGGAGAAAGGGGTCATGTTAGCCAGGATGGACAGCATGTTGGTGGGCAAGAACTCTACATGGGTCTGGCCCGACTTGATTTCCTGGTCAACACAGGCAATTGACATGTATGGCTGCTCTTGAGGGCCAACCCAGTCCTCCTTATCTAGTGGCAAGTATCTGACGGGGCGAATCATGCGGGAAGCTGTCGACGACATGTAGACACCGGGGAAAGAGCCGCCGTTGGACTTGGGCACAAAGCCAACCTCAAGGTAAAGAGGCACGTTGTGAGAGCCCTCGACCTTCCAGTGGCGGATAGAGTCGGCAATGCGCTTGGCAACGGGTAGAGACGCCCAGCCAATCATTTTGCCATCAAGCATAATGGGGACATTTTCGTCACCAGTGGCGGCACTACTCTCAACAGCGCCCAGCTGATAAACCAGGGCAGGAACAGCCGAAGCATCAACGGCTTCGGTGATGATCTTGCACTTGTGTGCCATGTGACTCAATAGACCGCAAGGAGAACCATCAGGAGTATGGACAGGGCACAGAAAGCCCCAGGACTCTGGCAGAAGCTTACGCACAGCGGTAGTCTTGAGCTGAGCGAAGAAAGAACCTCTGTGAACCATGCGGAAATGGGAAATAAAACGCATAAAGTTCAGCTTCTCGGCAACAACTGTAAAGCCGTTAGCCTGCTGCAGATCCAGACCGGTAGGCGAAGACAGATTTCCAGTAGACATGAAGTATTCCATGGCACGGCCGATGTTGTCGTTAACCTTGCGGAAGATCTTGGAGGGGAAGTCTGCCTGAAAGCCACTCGAAGCAAAGTGGTTTGCAGGATTGCTGCGCAGATATTCGTTAAGAGCAAGGCGCAGGCTGTGCCCAATAATCTCATCCAGACGCTCCTTGATGATCTGGGCATACAAGAAGCCACCCAGCAAGATCTCGTGGTTCTGGACAGCATCAACATTATCGGCAGCGCACTCGCCAGCAGCCATAGCATACAGCTTGCGGATCATGAGCAGCAGCAGCTTAAACTTGTCGAAGTCCTGCTCCTGGGTCACATTAGTGTTGCCCAGATGGACTAGGACAACCTTGCGCAGGAACTCAGTACCAACATCATAGTCAGACATTGTCTCGGGCACGTCAAGCACAGGGCGGAACTTTTCGCCGATGTACGCCCGCACGGAGTCTTTGGTATGGAGGTTGTAGGTCTTGAAAGTGCGCAGCAAAATTTCAACACGATCCGTCAAGAAGGTGTTTTCAACGGCCTTGGAACCAGCCGGGCCGATGAGACCCTCGAAGATCTCGCGATCGCTGGTGTCAACAAGAGCCTTGAGTAGCATGACGACAGGCAGCAGATATTCGGCCTTGCGCCATGAGAAACGGAAAGTGACATTACCGTCGTTTAGGTAATGTAACACATTTGTCTGTGAGGTTTCGTCGGGGCGAAGCGAGCGGAAAATGATACCGTATTGGGTGTATCCAACTCCTCTGTTGGTAAAGCTGGGACGGACGACGGCAAGGGGGAAATTTCTGCGGTTGACCTGGAGAAGACGAATAAGCTTCTCGTTTCCATTGATGATGAAGTATCCACCCATCTCCTCGGACTCTTCCTTGTGCTTGACAAGCTCAGCAGGAGACATGCCTCGTAGGTGGCATTTTCTAGACTATAAACGAATAAGTTAGCCGGTAGTCATGAGAAAGCATTTCAAAGCCGCGTCCGCAAAGTAACAATCTCAGGGGACGTCCAAGCCCATTGCAGCAAGCAGGACGGGTGTGGTGTGGCGTAGCATACCTTGACCATGATAGGCACCAGACCCAGGTCTCTCTGAAATTCGCGGGGCTCGCCATTGTTGATCTGGTACTCAAAAACAGCTGTCAAGCGACCTCTATAAGTTGCGTGGCGCTCTCTGCACTCGGAAGGATAGATTTCACGGTTTTTCGCAAAGGTATTGGAGGGGGGCAGAAAGCACTTTTGCATATCCACCGACTTGATTCGCACTGTCAGCTGGTTACGCGAGCCTTCAGCATTGTCGGCAAACACCTTGTGGCCAATGTCGGCAATGGCATGATCCACCAAGCTGCGTCCAGTGCTGGATCTGAAGATGGCATCAAAAGCCTCGATGTGGGGGTTGACAGCTTGTTGCAACAGAGGGTAGGCGGAATGGTCCGTGGGCGGGTGTCGGAATAGGTTCTCACGGCGGAGAGTGTTGTACTGGTGATCCCATTCCATATTGGTGCCAGACTTGGCCGAGATACCTGAGGGGGCCATGGTCGAGGGAGCCAGAAAGAGAGCTTGGGTATCAGACCAAGACTCTCAAGAGGTGATGGAGATTTATGACGGGAAAAAGATGAGACCCACGACTTGGTAGTATGAGTCCAAGAGCGTAACGGGCATGTATGAGGCCGTCTTAAACGCAGTAGCAGCTCAAGCTTGCGAGATTAGGAGATAAAAGCAAAACAAGAGTGTCCAAAACCAGCAGCGGCTTGCAGCAGATCGGTAGTGTTTATCGCAATCGCTCTTATAAATTCCAAGCACAAGAAAAAAGCCAAAAAAAAAATTTCCCAGACGTTCCACACGTGATGGTTATCGATAACAGCCGTTTAGCTTATCGGACCAATGAGCCACTCACCGCCTTTGAGACCTTAGCTCCCAGCTCCATCACCACTAACCCTACTGATCAAGACTAGCTAAAACACAACCACACCACTCCAACGGCTTGGTTCAGGTGTTACGGTTGGTTAATTCTGAGAAAATTGATGATGATGCTCCAACGGATTTCTCTCTCTGCTTTCGTCCTTCATCAGCTGCTTCACTCCGATGTATGTAACTAGGCAGGGTCTAGGTGCTGCATGCAATTGACAAGACTCCCATGGCTACACAACTTCACAGCCATATGGGCAGGAAATCACATGGAACCAACGTGCTTCTATATGGCCAAGCGAGTGTCTGTCTCATACTGAAAAGCTTGCTGCATTTGCCCAAGCCAAAGAAAGAGAGCAGGGTGTTGCAGCGCGTCGACAAAACCCCATTTCCGTATTTATGGTCCGCACCAGAGCCGTTTTATTCTATACCAAACAACCTCCTGCAAACCTGCCCGGAAACTTGGATAGTTCTGTATCTATAAAGGCGAACAGCAGCAAGTCACAAGTCAGACGAAAAGCCAGCTCGGTAGCGGCAATGTCCTTCGCCTGTATGCATAAAATCGAGTTACAACAGATGCTGAAGCTCAATCCTACTCTCAGCCCGCTCCTCCTCTGCACTGTAAGTCAGGCCGCTGCGTACTTTGGAGGGGAAGAGGCCAAAAGCTTAGGGAGGCTTGCATCTTTCTAGCCAGGCGGGGCTGCAACTTTGAAGTAGCTGTTGTGCTGAGGCCATGGGATTTAAGCAACATTGGCCGTTGAGGAGCCTAACTTATTAGATAGCATGACTAAGACTCAGGGCGGCTAGCTGCATACAGAAGGCATTGCCCTTTGCGTCTGTATATGTCGATGGCGATGTACTAGATCTGTTTGACGGGTATAGAGAAGTTCAGTTACAGATTTGTCGTAGGCTGTTCAACATTGACTCTCAGCATCTTAGACCATCCAAGCACACAAAGATACAGACACTAGAGGTAACCCCCCAACTGCATTATCCATTTACTTTAAGACAGCTCCGCCGAGACATAAAGATAGATAGCATGAGGGGAGAAATGGGAAGGACAAGAAAAGAGGCGGGAGAAAAGCGGAGTGTGGTACGGTGTAGCCGCCAGAGATACTGTGATTGCCAATATATCGTCACTGTCACAAGCTTCCTCCTGGGGTGTGGGATTGCAGTGGCTGGATGCCTGGTTCGAGAAAGTTTCCACTGGCCATTTATATTGCGCTGGTCTTTGACGAGTTCCATATCACTCGCTGGCTTGCCAAGTCAAGATTAGTGGTGAAGCTTAGAGTCAAGCCTGGTTATTTCGGACTGGCCTGAGATTATAGCGGACTGAGCCCCGCTCAGGGCATCAGCTTTTAGCGATTTATAGCGCTGTTTTAGAGCACTAGGCCCCTATAGCTAAGTTCCAGCCCACTAGATGCCAGGACACCATGCGCTACATGGCTACAAGGAAGCTCAAGTATTTCTTTTCTTGCTTTTCAGGCCGCCATATCAGCCAAGCTTTCTTCCTTTTCTTTCTTCTTCGCAACTTGTTAGATTGCAGCACTCCTCCTACTTCTTCTCCTTTCTATCCCATATATATCCATCGCCACTGCTAGTCTCTGCCCAGCGATTTCTCCATCACACTCTCGATATTCCTTTACAATCACCTGATTACACTCACATCATATGCCCACAACCTCTAGCCTCGCCTAAATCAAACCGCAGGGCAGTCCACTTCAGCTACAATACACAGCACTTAAAGGCTTTATCTTATAACAGCAAGCTTAAAACTAGGCCTCTTACGTGCGACAGCATCCACCATGGCCAGTCTCTTCCGGCAAATGTACGAGTGGCTCATGCGGACCTTCTGGTAAGTGTTGCCTCCTGTCGTCTGGGTGCCCCAGTCTGTTGTTTTATTCTTCCAACTAGCCAGCATCATAAGCACTGGTGACATCACCGACATTGTCCCTTTGGCCGCCAAGTGACCCTGAGTGGTCTCCTGCGCTCTGAACCGCAACTCGATGGTATCATGTGACATGCATTCATAGATACAGCAATAGGAGTAGCAATAGCAGCAGCAACTGTAGCGGCAATGGAAACAACATCAGAAATGGCAGCAGCAACCACATCCAACTAACACTCACTGGCCAATAGGGCCACCGAAATGGACGTGACTCTTGTTGGTCTACAAAACGCGGGCAAGACTTCGCTTTTGCGTGTACTTGCGGTAAGGTACCCTGGTAGCTTGGTTTTGGGCTGATTTGTCTGCAATTTGCAGCGAATCTCTCTATTCTTGCCTGGCCCAACACTTACATGATTGCTGACATGTGAAAATAATTCGCAGGGCGGAGAATTCACCATAGAGTAAGTTGGCCGCCTTTTTTTTTGGGTCAGATACAACAAACACGTGTTTCCCTTGAACTAACACCTGCACCCTCCATCTCCTCTTCTCCACACACAGCACAATTCCAACGGTTGGTTTCAACCTCAAAAAACTCAAGCGAGGCCATGTCACACTCAAATGTTGGGACATCGGCGGCCAGCCTCGTTTCCGGGCCATGTGGGAGCGATATTGCCGAGACGTCAGTGCAATTGTCTACATTGTTGACATCGCCGACATGGAGCAAATGGAGCTCGCACGAAGCGAGCTCCATGCATTAATGGAACAGCCGACGCTGACAGGCATCCCTCTCCTTGTTTTGGGAAACAAGTCGGATCTACCTGGCCGGATAACAGTGGACCAACTGATTGACGACATGCAGCTGAGCCGCATTAACAACCGTGAAGTCAGCTGCTATGGCATCAGCGTGAAGGAAGAGACAAATCTAAAGGCGGTTATTGAGTGGCTGTTGAAGTGGTCGCGGTGAGCGCCCAGGAAAAGTGGGAAAGTGAAGAGGAAGTTGAATGGGGAGAGAAGAGGTGCATGTTTGCTTCTAGACGCTGCATCCCTGGTAATACCCTCTGTTTAGCATGCGCACTCACTTGCTAGTTTTTTTATTTTGCTTACATACCTAATATACCGCGTCTAGAGAGAAATAGGAGAAAAGAACGGAGATTTGAGGCGGGTATCGAGCAAGCCTATAAGCCTAGCTTTGTAGGCACCCTAGTAGCCTATAGCGTCCCCATTACTAAGCCTAACTGAGTGCCCAAGTACCTGGCACCTGTTCCAACCTACTCAATATGACGTTACACAGGGAGCAAATAACAGTTTGATATATCCTTGGTTCTATTGGTTGAATGATTCATAATAAATGCAAGCACAAGAAACTCAAGTCAGCTTCGCCTCTTCACCGAAACTGCAGTTGCTCCCATTATTATCAGCATTTGGGCTAGGGAAGGCACGCAAATTTTGACAAGAGTCCATCTAAGGGACCCACCCTGCATTTAACCAAGGAAATCCCCATTCTTTTGAGCAAACCGCCAAAGCTTAACGGTATCTCGCTACGGCTCTTTCAAATCACTCATCTCCTAGCACCTTGCCGCTATCATTCCAATATTCCGCCCAGTTCCCATTGGCAAAACTTGGCTAATACCAACCACCATGTATTTCCGCTTGCTTCGACCATGTTACAGGGCAACTCAGGCACAGAGACGCCCGCGCATACAGCCATGTCCTTCCGCTTTTTCAATTCGCTTAGCTTCCAAGTCAATTAGCGGCGGCGCGTGGGTCAAGACCGGAAGTCCAGCCTGCTTTGACCTCCGGAGTAAGTGGCCATGTTCCGCGCACCAACTACACGCCAGCGCCTTGTGGGAACACCGCCATACAAGGCACACATCCTGCTAATACTCCTAGCTACTAGGCGATACCATGACCGCGCCAACCCACGCCATGCTAGAAGCGATCCAGAATTGCACTCTCCAGGATGATGTAATGCAGGAGGACGCCACTACGAATAACTTGGAACAAAAATTGGCCGAGCTTACTGGCAAGGAGGCTGGCCTGTTTACCTTGTCCGGCACTATGGGCAACCAGCTGGCCATGCGGGCTCTTCTGACCCAGCCCCCTTATGCCGTCCTGAGCGACAGCCGATCCCACATCGTGATGTACGAGGCAGGCAGGTACGTCAGTCGATTACCCCTCTCTCCGTCTCTCTCCAGATGGCCCGTGTTTCCGACTAACCAATGCACGACGCAGTGCGTCATCCCTTTCCGGCGCCATGATGGTCCGCGTCACGCCTTCCAATGGCATGTATCTCACTCTTGAAGACATTATCCCTCATGTGACACTCGGCGACGATATCCACACTTGTCCCACGCGTGTAATTTCACTTGAAAACACGCTCAATGGGCTTATCTTCCCTCCTTCCGAAATATCTCGAATCGCAGCATATGCCTCGCAACATTCGATCAAGCTCCATTGCGATGGTGCACGGCTCTGGGAGGCTGTAGCTGCGGGCTCTGGAACGCTTCGCGAGCTATGCACGCCATTTGACACAGTGACTATGTGTTTCAGCAAAGGACTTGGCGCGCCTGCAGGCAGCATTCTGGTCGGCAGCGCATCAGCAATCAAACACGCCCGCTGGACTCGGAAGGCTATTGGTGGTGGGGTGAGGCAGCCTGGCTTACTAGCAGCAGCAGCCCGTGTGGCAGTTGATACGACGTTCGGCGTGGGATCAGGTGGGGAGGGGGGCAAGCTCAAGGCAGTCCACGAAGTTGCGCGGAAAGTGGAAAGTCTGTGGGCGGGTTTTGGCGGCAAGGTCACTTGTCCAGTGCATACGAATATGGTATGGTTGGATCTCGCGGCGGTTGGGTGCTCAGATGCACGATTTGTGGGGCTCATGGAGGCAGAGCAGTTGAAGGCGTTTGGACCGCGTCTGGTAGTGCATTATCAAGTGGTGGAGATGGAGGAACAGGTCCTTGAAAAACTCGAGAGAGTTTTTAGGAGAGCCACTGATAGAAGTGAAAGTGGTCCAGACACGGGGCAGGGGCAGAAGAACATGTACAAGTTGCACTAGAGCACTTGTTGGAGAAGGATGAAGACAATGCGGCTACAGTGTGTCATTCAATGCATAGTTAGCAGTAGCATTGCCCAAAAAATGATGTGTAGCAACAATTACCCCGCACCGGAAGATACATGGTGCCCTCCAAAGGAAACCAAGTGTAAAATTAGCCCTTGGCCACCTTCTGCCACGCCCGCTACGTAACACAAGACAGGGCCATCTTTCTACCCGTCAACGGGGTTTTTGTGGAGGCCATTATCGCGATTACTCGGGGCAAGAGAAAATCAGGTGGTTTACCACAGTTGAATCAGGCAGTTCGGCTACAAGTGAAGCCACAATCTCTCTTCTAGAACCACAAGGCAGCGCAATTGGGACTACTCAACGGCCAGAGCTTCTCGGTGGGGAGAAGTCGAGGTAAAGGCCGGATGCAACTACCATTAGAAACTTGGATGTTTTCTGGTCTTGGCAGTTGCATTTTTCTCAGAGCAATGCATGTTATTGTGCACATACACCTCTTTCCTATTCCGAGCACTCCTGCATGTACTCCTTGCACTACCGGTAGGAACAGGCATGATCTACGCTTTATGGAAAAAGGAAACTGGCAAAAATTTTGCCTGGAGTAATTGCCTTGTATTTTTTATGGAAGGGTGATGGGCGGCACAAACATCACGATGGTCAGTGTGAAGTGATTCACATTAATATAAATACAATGGCAAGAGAACCATTCTGTGGTACCCTTCTGCCCAGTGAGTGCCGCCTTCTCTTATAATCTTTATCCGGCATCAATTTTCTATCATTTCAGCATTTGGCCGAGGTCTCAGTATATCTGCTTCCGTCGCCTTCTACCTTAGCCGTCTCCTTTTGTTTACGGAGCTCTCCTGCTCCTAGCCCTTTGCTTTGCTCTTGTTTCTCTTGTCCTCTTGGCCCTAGGAACATCTTATCTTTACCATGCATGTTCTAAGAGTTAGTATGGCCCTCGCGGCTACTGCTTCGCGCGCATATGCGTTGTTCGAGGATGGAGCCGTGGTGGCTCCCTGTGATTCCTCTCTCTACTGCTACGGCGATATGCTGAAGCAGATCCAACTTGCGCGCCCCTTTGACGACTCCAAGACCTTCGTTGACATGTAAGATTACCCGTCCAGCCCACGTCCAATACCACATAGCTAACCCTTGCCCCTCGTTCCTGACATCTAGGCCGGCCCTCAAGCCGCTCAACGAAATTCAGGATGCCTTCGACCAGCTTCCCAAGCCTCTTTCTAAGAACGCCTTGCTATATGATTTCCTTCGGGAAAACTTTGGCCTGGCTGGTGGCGAGCTCCAGGCCCTCGACAAAAGTACGCTCGAGACAAACGCCGTCTTTCTCAAAAAGATCAAGGACCCTGTCCTGCGTGAATTCACGCAAAAAGTCATTGACATCTGGCCCGACTTAACCCGCCAGTACTTGGGCAATACCAACTGCGATGACTGTCCCAGCAGTTTCATCCCCATCAAAAAGCCATTCGTCATTGCCGGCGGTCGCTTCCGCGAGCCCTACTACTGGGACACCCTCTGGATCATCGAGGGCCTTTTGCGCACTGGAGGCTCGTACGTGGAACTGGCCCGCAATGCCATTGAAAATTTCATGGATCTAGTTGAAGAGTACGGTTTTGTGCCCAACGGAGCCCGTATCTACTATCTAAACCGCTCTCAGCCGCCTCTTTTGGCCCTAATGGTCAAAACCTATGTCGACCACACAAATGACCGTGAATTCCTGGAAAAGGCTCTGCCCCTGCTGGAAAAGGAGTACAACTACTGGATGGATCAACGCTCGGTGTCTATCAAGATAGACGGCGAAGACTTTGTTCTCAATAGATACAACGTCAAAAATACTCAGCCTCGCCCCGAGTCATACTATGAAGACTATGTTACTGCCAACAACGCTTCATACTACTCGGAGAGTGGCACTGTTTACCCCGGGACCCCGCTCGATTATCCAGAGATTGCTGATCTGTACTCCAACCTTGCCTCGGGTGCGGAGTCAGGCTGGGACTACTCGTCAAGATGGTTGGCCAACCCTTCTGATGCTATTGAGGACAAGTACTTCCCTCTGCGCAGTCTGAACACTGGAAACATTATTCCTGTCGATCTCAACAGTATCATGTATGGTATTGAGAGCACAATGGCCACCTTCATGCTGAAGACTGGCAACAGCACCGGCTTTCGCTTCTGGCAACAGCGCTCCGTCGATAGATCTAGAGGAATGCACAAGCTCCTCTGGAACCAGGACATCTATAGCTACTTTGACTACAACATGACTTCAAACAGCCAAGTAGTTTTTGTTCCCGTCAACACAGATGGTTCCGACAAGGATGAGGACGGAGTCAATGGGGCTCCCAAAGGCATGAAGGTGCTGCGTTCCGTCTCGTCCTACTATCCTTTCTGGATGGAAGCTGCTCCCACTGATATACGCTGGAACTCCCATGCTGTCAAGAAGGCATTCCTCCCCATCATGTACCAGCTCGGCCGAGGCTCCGGTGGTATCCCAGCTACCAACGTCCATTCAGGTCAACAATGGGATTCCCCTAACGTCTGGCCTCCGCACATGCACATTATCATCTCTGCTTTGAGAGGTGTGCCCAAAATGGGCGGATGGAAAGATTTCAGCCGGGAGGAGCTACAAAAACTCTCTTTGAAAGTGGCCCAACGCTACGTAGACAGTGTCTTCTGCACCTGGCGCGCCACTGGTGGAAGCACATCGGACATGCCCAAGCTATCCGGCCTTGCTGATAATGTCAACGGCATCATGTTTGAGAAGTACTCGTCCCAAAGCATTAACAGCGCTGGTAGTGGTGGCGAGTATGCCGTAGTCGAGGGCTTTGGTTGGACAAACGGTGTGCTTCTGTACATTATGGATGAGTTTGGAAACGAAATTCAGCGTCCCAAGTGTAGTGACGAGCAGGCAGCCAAGAAGAGTAAGAAGCGTGCCATCGAGCTGGACAACTTTGATGCCGAATGGGTGAAGCGATTTACCGACTAAACAGCTGGAAGCAGTCGAGGGGAAAGATGGTGTTCCTAGCACGCAGGGATCACTAGGTAGAAATAGCAAATCCCTTCCCCCTCATGAGTTGGTTGCATAGATGGATGGCAGACAAGCATACAATATTTAGAAAGCCCCATAGACTGATTCACTTTCTTTCGCATTACATGAATACACACTGTCTCCTGTCAAGCTTCCTCCCGTGCATGAAGGCCAGATGGAAAAAAAGGGAAAAAGAAGTAAAAAAAAAGTAAAAGGAAAAAAAAACAACTTCTACAACAATACTAACAGCAAACAACTTCTCGACTGCGTTCCTCCAAGTGCCACTAATAATAAACCAACTAGCCCGTCTATTCCACCGTCTCCATTTCCCATACTGTCACGCCTTTCTCCTGCACTTGGGCCTTCAATTTGCCCAACACCGCCTTCTTCCGAGCCCTCTTGCTCATCAGCTGCACCTTCTCCTCCTTGCTGAAGCCGCTCAGTTTTCTGCGCACCGGCGATGCCATGGCCGCCGGCGTCAGCGCCAAATCGCGAACAGGCGTCATCGAGACTGATGCACGGAACGGTCCGTTGGAATTAGCCAGGAGCGACGAGTAGCCTGCACGCGGAGTCGCAGGCGAGAAGAGCGTGGTGGAAGCATTGCCGGTCATGCTACGATCAGGAGAGAATAACGACGCACGCTTGCTATAGCGCTGCGGTGTTCGCGGTGTGCCAGGCCCAGCATTAGCTGCGAGAACTAGGTCGCGGTTGGGTGTAGCTGAGGCCGAGGCCGAGGCCGAGGCGAGACGCAGCTGGCGCATCTGTGTCTCTAGCACATCAACATCACCACTACGCTTCTCAGCCATCGTCGTCATCTTTCCAATGGTGCGCATGACGGCCTCAACAGTAGGAACTTGTGCGGATGCTCCCTTGCCTTTGCCTGAAGCCTGGCTAGTAGTTGCAATGCGCGTCTTAAGCAGAGTTAAGGCCTCCTCAACCTCGGCAAGCTTTTGGGTAAACTTGGCGAATTCGCGACGCAGTTCATTCTGTTGGGCAGCCTGCTCGGGGCTCAACGGGAGATTCTGGTACATTTCGGCCTGGTTAGGGTCAAGACGTGCCAGGATAACCTGGAGATCTTGTTGCTTTGACCGTAAACGAGACATGCTGCGCATCAAGTCACTGCATACAGTCTTCTTTTGTTCAGGGTTGGACACGCGTGCCTGTTCCAGATCATTGGCCAAGTCAATCTCGATAATGTCAGTCAAGTCCATGAGATTACATAGTACCCAGTCGTCAGGGATTTCTAAATCCTCCTTCTGGCGTTGCACGCCATTATTTTGGCTATGGCCAAGCACAAACTGCATCACAGAGCGAGCATTGAGACCAATTGTGTCCACCATTGAGTTGATATCACGGTAGACAGCCTCAACTTGCGCAGGAATACTATCGTGGGCAGGTGGTGCAACATCAGTGTGAGCCATGAGTTGATCAATTTCAAGAGTAGGCAGTAGCTCAGAAGCAAGAAGCTTTTGTACTTCATCGTCTTCATCGTCAACCAGTGGTTGGGCCTCATCGGCTTCTTTCTTGGCTTTAGCCTTGCGCTGCTGCGACAAGAACGAGTTTTCCTCAATTTGACTGTCCTTGCTGCCCAGAATTGAAGAGCCAAAAGCCTTGCCAGTAGTGCCACGGCCTGCTATGTTGGAGGGCAGACCTGGGGCGCTAACCGAGCGTGTGCCCTCAGCTCGCATAATACGAGGGGGGACAGCAGTGCGCATGGGACTAGGCGATCTGGGGCTTGTTTGCGTGGGAGGAGGGAATATGGCTGACGGCTTGCCCAGGCTTTCGCTAAACAGCGACGTCTTGTCAGAGGTTGAGGGTTTCGACACCAGAGTGAAAGGCCCATTGAGACCACTAAATGAACTGTGCGTACGGCCAGATGACGAAGGGCTGATTTCCTTGGATACATGGACTACGCTTCCATCAAACTCTAGATCAGACTCCAAATCGTTGCCGTCATGGGGACCAGAAACTTCCTCGTCGTCACATTCCTGTTCTTCAGACTCGTCCTCGCTTTCTGGTGGAGGAGGCTTACGGAAGTTAGACTTCTTACCAATCCCACCTACTCTACCAGTAGGCTTCTTAGTCAGGAGTCGAGGATCTGGAGGCAAGGGGGCATCCTCAAGCACAGATGTTGATTTTTCAGTAGACTTAGCCGTAGATTTTGGCAATGACGGCTTCAGGAAGGTTGAGTCGTCATCAGAAACACCCTTCTTAGATGCCGAGCTAGAAGAAGAGTCGCCAGCAGTGTATGACTTTTTACTAGTACTCTCAGGGGGCACAGGAGCAGATGTAGAGGACATGAAGCTGAAACGAGATGGAGCCGGTGTAGTTGTAGGCGTAGTAGAAGCAGCAAAGGGGTTCTTTGCCAAAGTCGTAGACGTCAACTTACCAGCAGGAGTGCTGCTTTCGCCTGTCTGTCCAAAGATCTTAGACTTGATGGGAGGAGTAGTTGCCTTTCCAAAGAACATAGTTGTCTTAGCAGGGGTCGTTGAATCAAAAATGCTGCTAGCACCCTTCTGAGAAGACCCGGAAGACTTGAAGGAGGAAAGCGTGGGCTTGGAACTCTTTTCTTTGGGGGCCGGCGTAGTTGATTCTTCGCTGTTAGAGTCTTCCTCATCGAATGGCTCTTCTTCAGATTCTCCATCTTCGTGGTGCTCCTCCTCCTGGTCCTCTTCCTCATCAAATTCTTCCTCCCCATTTTTATCCGAGTCTGGGGAATCCTTCTTCCAAGGCTCGTCATCTGCCTTTCCATTATCCCCAAGGGCGGTAGAGGATCCGAAAATAGTCTTGCTCTTGTCTATGCTCTTCGCAAATACATTTGTAGCAGGCTGTGCAGGAGGAGTGCTGGATGAAGGTGTTCCAAAGATACTAGTTCTAGTAGCACCCGGAACAGGAATTTTGGACGGTTGGCCGAAGATCGAGCCAGACTTCATGGGCGTCGTCGACTCTTGCGAGGGGGTAGGGTTCCCAAAGATACTCTTGGTTTGGTTAGGCGTTGAAGTTGGCTGACCAAATCCACGTGACGGCTGTCCAAAAATGGACACAGGAGCAGTGGGCGTCGAAGGCTCCTGGGCAGATTTGGGGTCTCCAAAAATGCCCTTTTTGTGATTAGGTGTCGCGGATGGCTGACCAAACCCGCTAGAGGGCTGGCCAAACCCACTAGAGGGCTGGCCAAAGATCGACTTACCTGTAGTAGCAGGTGTCGTTGACTCATGTGCAGGCTTGGGAGTTCCAAAAATGCTCTTCGTCTGACTGGGGGTAGTTGATGGCTGACCAAAACCGCCAGAAGATTGGCCAAATATCGGCTTCGTGGCGGTTGTAGGTGTTGTAGACTCTTGTGCTGTCCTTGGGGTAGCATTTGGGGTTGAGGAGCTTCCAAAGACAGACTGAGATGTTGCAGGCGGTTCAGCCTTGGGGGGAGTCTGGGTGTTGACAGAAGATGGCTGGCCAAATATTGGCTGCGATGGTATCCTGGTGCTACCAAACGACCCGCTAGCAGTACCAAAGTGACCCTTGACTTCCGGGGTGGTGATTGCTGCAGCTGCGCTAAATATACTCTTGGAAGGGGTTTTTGCAGGCGTAGTCTCGGCTGCATCCATGTCTTGATCCTTGGACTGCAAGTTTGAAGTGTCCAAGGCAGCGCCAAACCCAGTTCCGAAAAGGGAGCCGCCTTGCGATTGCTTAGTATCAGGTGTTGCATCCTCATCATCATCAGTCTTTTGGGGCTGGAAAGAGCTCTGTAGCTTAAAAGGCCGGTTGCTCCCAAAGCCAGAAGACCCAGTGGATTTAAATGCAGTATCAGTGTTCGAGGTTGAGGTAAAGGGCGATGGAGCCGCACCAGAGGTCTTTCCAAAGATACTTTCACCAGAGGAACCACCAGCACCACCAAAGCTAGAAAAGCCACCACCAGTACTAGCAAAACTAGAGAACCCTCCACTCTTAGCAGAAGAGCCTAATGGACTCGAGGTAGAGGCAGAAGGGGCGCCAAACGCAGATTTGGTTCCTCCATATGAAGCAAAGCCACTCTGCCCAAATGCTGGTGCAGAAGAGGCAGCATTGCTGCTAGATCCCCATGGCAGCGGCTTCGCACTAATGACTGACTGCCCGGCGCCCATAGAGCTCGGTTGGCCAAAGGCAGGAGAGGCAGAGGGCGCAGGTGCATTTCCGAAGCCACTAGTACCAAATTTAGAAGGCGATGCGGAAGCAGTATCAGAGGTGCCCCAGGGAGAAGCCTTAGATCCAAGTGCTGAAGCACTTCCAAAAGCCGAAGTAGTTGAAGCATTCCCAAATGCAGATGGGGCCCCAAAGGCCGAAGGCGTTGATGAGAGGGCAGCAGGTGCGGCTAATGCAGGAGGTGCAGGAGTGGCAGGAGTGGCAGGAGCAGCTGATTGCAGAGAAGCTGGTTCCTCCAGGTCTGGAAGAAGTGCTGCCATTTTAGGGTAAGTAGTGCCCTCTTTGATAGATTCGTTGTAAATAAGCCACCAGCCGACGAGCACACCCTCATTTGTCAGAACCCAGACTGCAGGGACAGGGCCTGGAGACTCATCTATTTCCTCAGAGGGGATGGGCTTGTACACGGTATCTCTGGCCGAAAGATCCAATGCCATACCAATGGGTACGCTGTTGTTGCAGTTTGCGTCCATTGGCAAGCCTGCGCGCCTTGTATCGTCCAGCATTTCAGTCATGGTGAATACGCCAGTTATGGAGTCGCTTTCAAAATCAGTAGAGAGTGGTGTTTTGGACCGAGTCAAGAGACCAATGTCTGGGGACTCAGTGGACGAGACCACCAGCACGTTTTGGAGATTAGGAGGGAAGTCCTTGAGCCTCAGGATACTGTGATGCGGCGCCTTTTCAGAACCAAACGGGTCTACTGGGTCAGAAAGTTTTCTAAAGCTATAGCTAGACGGCGGCTGTCTAGTAATAACGTAGTATGTCGACGTGGGTGGATTCTCGTTTATGGTCATGTATATGGCGACAAACAGGTGGTTTTCAAGCCATTGAATCGACGAGACATGGACGCCATGGAAGCCATCAGGACAAGGAATCTCTGCCTTTATGTCGCCGTCGGGTGTCATCTGTTGGACTGTTCCGTTTACTTTTCCAGCAACAAGCTGCTTTCCCTTTGTACTCCAAGATACACAGCTGACTTCCGAGACCAGAGCGCTGCTGATGGACCGTGACTTGAGATTGAGCATGTGAAGGGCGCCATTTTCAGTGACCACGGCGCACAGCTCTGCCTTCTCAGTAGCGATATTGGGACAAAGAATCCGGACCGCATTATCATTGATGCTCAGCTCAAAGGCTGAACTCTGACCACCACCAAGGAGACTTGCCGTCTCATACACAGCCACGCTACTACTATGCTGTGATGCCACCAGTAAATATTGCTCGTCAGAAGTAAAGGCAAGGTGTGATATGGGCGCAGAAACTGGTATTTTGGCCAAAGGCTCAACCGGACGGGCCTCGGATTCGTCGTTGCTGGGAGATTCAAATGCCTTTCGGACGGTATCTGTACGGACAATAATAATAGCATCAGGGCCGGCACCAGCTACCAGGCACTTTCGAGGGGCAATCGTAAGAAGCGATGCGGTACTAGGGGGCAGGTCGAACCAGGCGCTGGTCAGTTGCACTTTTGCGTCGCCGGCAAGGGACTTGAAGCCAAGAAGCTGTGATAGAAGCAAATGTCAATATGAGATACCATATTTTCTAAGAATCGGTTGAAATTTCCTCACTTCAGTCTGAATGATCTCGAGCTCATCGCCCATAGCGACAGTGCTTGAGGCCATTGTCAGCACCAAGTACCGTCTTGGCTAATGTGTGGCGTATAATACGATGCCTAAGCTACCAAGGCTTGTCACCGAAGGACAGTCTAGATGAAAAAAAAGAAAAAAAAATCGAAAGAACAGAATATCACGCCTATTAAAAAATGGATGATCGGTGCTGGATGGTGTGGTCGCTCTAATACTTTTTCTAGTCTCAGCAACCTCCCAAATTGAAGCCGAGAAAAAACAAGCTTCTTAGACTGAGAAAATCCAACTAGAAAAAAAGTTGTCAATGGATTCTAGGCGCGTTGACGCGTTTCTGGGGGCAAACAGTAAGCAATAACAGGCTTTAAAACAAGTACAGCGAGAGTAAAAGTAAAGGGAAATCAAGAGAACAAATGAAGCAAAAAGCCAGAGGAAAAAATCACAGCCGAAAAGCGGCAATTTTCAGCGGCTCACGATAGTTGATGTGAAAATTTCAGCTCACAAAAAGCCGAGTAAGGCTGCCTTAAGAAATCCCGCTGGAGCTAGGCTCTTGCAGAGCTTCTTGCTCATTTTCAGCCTTGCTACTGCCCAGCTTCATTAACTATCACAGCTTGCTGTGATGCATTAGGGTTACTACAACCCAAAGTTTTAGCCAATGGGACGGGTAGTACCAGGTCTCGTAGCTTGCCCTCTCTAACTGTGGCTTGCCTGTTTTGGGGAGGCAGCGTTTAGCCTCGTCATCAAGGTGGGAAGCTAAGTTATCCACGATTTAGAAGCATCTGCCTTTAAGCTTCTGCTCACAATCACGACACAATTCCCTTCTTCACGACGATACGACAGCTGCGTTTTCTCTTCATTTGCTGTTAACAGTTTCTTGTCTCTCTCTCTCTTTCACCTCTCCCTTCTATCAGCTTAATACATGCCATTATCGACAACTAGCTGATAAGCTTCCACTTTGCACAATCCTTACTCAGACCTTTGATCCCCTCTGCTGCTAGAATAAGGCCTGCCCGCTAGAAATCCACGATTCGCCATGCCTGGTTTTGATTTCTCCAACTACAACCGCAACGTTGCTTTGCATGCGCGTGGCGTACCTCTGCCCAAGGCTACTAGTACCGGTACAACTATTGTGGGCTGCATCTACAATGGCGGTGTTGTTGTAGGTTCTCCAAACTGAAACCGAGCTGGGTGCTGAGTTGAAATACGGGGATCCCATCTTTCCATTCTCTTGCTCAGTCTGATGTCAGACCAACGGCCCAAGCAAACTCCACTATGAATCACAGGCTAACTATTTGTCCCCCCTCGAACCACAGATCGCTGCCGATACCAGAGCTACCAGTGGTCCTATAGTAGCAGACAAGAACTGCGAGAAACTGCATTACATAACTCCCCAGATTTGGTGTGCCGGAGCCGGAACTGCCGCCGACACAGAGTTCACAACCGCCATTGTTTCGTCGAATCTGGAGCTGCACGCACAGTCGACCGGTCGCAAGCCGCGCGTGGTGACATGCATGACCATGCTGAAGCAGCATCTGTTCCAATACCAAGGCCACATTGGCGCATACCTTGTAATTGGTGGTGTCGATCCCACTGGCACCCATCTGTTCACTGTGCACGCCCACGGCAGCACTGACAAGCTGCCTTATGTGACCATGGGCTCTGGATCCCTAGCCGCCATGTCGGTGTTTGAGAGCCAGTGGAAGCCCGAGCTGAACGAGGAGGAGGCCGTCAAACTGGTCTCGGATGCCATTCTTGCTGGTATCTTCAACGATCTGGGATCAGGCTCCAACGTTGATGTTGCAATTATCACCAAGGACAAGACCACACTGAAGCGTGGCTACATCAAGCCCAATGAGCGTACACCAAAACTCAACAACTACAAGTTCCAGCGCGGCACTACTGCTGTGCTCAACGAGAAGATTATCAAGAAGAGAGATCTCAGCAAATTCATTGATATCACGGATGTTCTAGAGATTGGAAAGAGCAAGCCCGAAGAAGCCGAGAAGATGGAAGTTGATGGTTAGACAAGAAAGACAGCCTTTTTAACTTGAAATTAACGTATACTACTCTGCATTTGGGCAAGACAAATTGATAGAGCGAGATTTCCTTAGCTGTACTCAGGGTTTGTCACAATAGGAATAAAAATTATGCCGACGACATCACTTGTAAATCAGCAATACAATCAAGCCACAGTGGGATATTTAATCTATTTAACATAAATATAAGACGAGAAGAAAACGACAGCACCTTCAATCAGCCACACCTAGTAAACTGACTAGGCTGAGACAGAGCAAGGTCTATATCTTGCTGCAAAACGAGGAAATAGAACACGAAAGGAATGATACACCAGGAAAATGCAGCATCCAGCGAAGCTTTATGAAGACAAAGTAAGAAAAAAAATGGCAGGGTTGGAATACACACCATTAAGATGGGACGAAGATGTAAATGATGTGAAAATGAAAAGAAAAAAAAAGCCACAACAAAGCAGCGACGGGCTCGTTATCAACACGCTAAATGCAACGCAAGCGAATCCTCGTAAGAAAGCAAAGGGTAAATGCAAGATATGCCAAAGAGCAAAACACAAAGTCAGAGCTGGCGATGAAGAAAGAAAAAAAAGAGGACAAGAGCAAAAGAAATCTGTCCAAGAGGCTTCTAAGGACGAACAGATAATAGCAAAAAGATGGGAGAAAAAAAAGAGGAAAAAGAAAAGGGATGGGTATCGTGCAGAACAAGAAAGAAACAAGATGCCAACAAAACGTGCATGTTGTCTTGATGAAGAGCCTCATGCAAACAAATGCAAATGAGCCAGATAGCATCAGACACACAAAGATACTGCCAACCAAACACAATGAAACCAAAAAAAACTCCAACGAGATTAGAACAGAAAAGCAAAGACCTGTACCCATCTCAGCCAACCAACTCAGGATGAGCTCTTGTGACTGAAAAGGTGGCGATGGCTACGAGCCTTGCCTTTCTTCTTCTTCGACTCGTCGTCTGAATCGTACTTGGCCTTGTGGATCCAGCTGTTGCCAACCATGTTCATGCCTTTGGCTTCTGCCATGCGATAGAACTTGGCACTCTTCTTCAAGTCCTTTTTGCAACCCATACCCTGTGCGTAACAGAAACCTGCTTCGGCTAGTGCGTCAACGTCGCCCCAAGCTATAAGAAAGAATGTTAGTTGGCCGAAAATAAAGAATTAAGAAAATATGCGAACTTACTACCGGCAATCTCAAAGCACTTGAGTGCAAGCTTTTTGTCCTGCTCAATGCCCCAACCGTTCATGTGGCTGACGCCCAGCTCGTAGATGCTAAGCGCAAACTGTGCTTTGCGGGTCTTGTTCTCAAGAGTGTTGACCTTTTTACCCTCTTTAGCATGTTCTTCATCTTCCGCGATCTCTTCCTGTGCTAGTTCAGCGGCGCGTCGAAGCCACTCAACACCCTCTTTCTGATTAGGGCGCATGCCCCAGCCATGACGACAGGCAAGCGCGTAAAGAAGCATGGCAGTAGGGTTGTTCTGCTTGGCGGCAATGCGCAAATGGTACGTAGATTCATTGAGAGACCCATTTTCGTGACACTCAATACCCTTATCAAGATGCTCTTCAGCACTCATTTCAGCAGCAGTAGGTGGAGAAGAGTTGTGGGGGCGGATAGTACTAGCAGTATCACTTGGGACAGAAGACATGGCTGTCCGAAGCTTTGCGCTCTCGGTTATAGGCGAAGCGAGATTTTTCCGGGAGCTGCTTTCCTCCGAGTTAGGTAGGGTAAGATTGGATTGGGCAACGCGACTGGCAGAACTCGAGGGTCGAGTAGGAGGGGAGGGAGGAGCCCCCGAAACCGCCGACTTGACCGACTTGGGAGAGCCACCAAACTCGGATACAGAGGTCGCATCAAGAGGTACAGACCGTTGGATTGTCTTGCCTCTAGGGAGTGTGTAAGTGGAGTATATGTAGGTAGAGCCAGGAGAGCGGCTTTCCTCGAAGCTTTCAAAAGCTTCACTGTTCATGCTCACAGGTGTGTGGGCAATTTCATCGGGATTCATAAAGGCAGGCTGGCTATCAGAAGACGTTTGCCTCGTAGGCAAGGGAAGATCTAACGAGGGAGTCCCAGCACGGCTAATAGGGCGAGAGAAGTTGAACGAAGGGCGTCGTAACTCCGAAGTTGTGGAAGGTGTTACTGAAGGGGAGCGTGGGCCTAGAGCAGGGCCATAACCTCCTCCATAGACACTACTGCTACTGGACATTTTTCGGGAACCAGGCGATCGGCTGTAAATGCTGCCTGCCTGATCGTCGTCGGTGGGAGGACCAGACAGTATGCTGGAAGATCTCCGCGGGTAAATGGCTCGAGGGGGTGCCAAACCAGTCATTTCAGTCGAGGCCTCGTTCTTTGGGGGCGATCTAGAAGGTAATGGTGAAGTTTGAGCAAGATGACCATCATGTGAAGGCGAGCGTTTTTCAGAGGGGGTTAAGAGCTTATCGTCTCTAGAGTCAATCATCTCTGGAGACGCTTCTCTTCTTGCACCAAAGTTTACGGTGCCGTTATTGCTCAGAGTCGAGGTGCGACCGCGCATCATCTCGGAGAACTGGGGGATGGGGGCTTCTTGGTCAATGGGAGGCATGTGGCTCATTCTAGGATGCATAGATCTAGGACGCATCTCAGGAAGTGGCTCTTCGATCTCCGTTCGTACGCCAAGGCCTGAAGCGGGCTCATTGAGAGCGGGCGAGTCGCCATTCTCGGAAAGAGAGTCTTGAGACATGGTGCGAAAGTATTCCGAGCGGCTTTGTACAACAAGCGGGCTTTCACTTGTGAGGGGCGGTAAACGACTCATTCGTCGGCCTTCCTTGTTGGACTCTTCGAGTTTTTTGGCAAGGAGGCGACTTTGCAAAGCGAAGGCATCGAGGGGAGAGAGCTCAGGGGGCGCTTCCCCAGCAACATGAAGACGAGGTGACCGCATGGAGGGCTTGATAGAACGCTGAGAGCTTGAAGATATGGACCTCAGTTCGAGGAAAGGCGGCCGTGGGGGGTCCATTTTGGTGATGCCTGTGAGAGACAGGTACGGTTGAGTTGGCACGAGGCGAAATGTGGCGTGGCGGTGGGTGCTGTGCAGTTCGTTTGAGTCTGTATGGCACAAAGACCTGACTACTGACTCTAGGGAGGGAGGGCGGAAAAGCAGACAAAGGAAGGGATGGTTGGTTGGTTAAATGGGAATAGACAAGGGACAAGAGAGAGACAGTGAGGCAGAAACACAAGATCAGCAAGTGAAACTGTTGATTGAGACTAGGCTCTAAAGGCTCCAAAGAGCGCACCGGAATGGAAAGAATCGACGAGAAGGCAAAAAACCAATCGCAAGGGCGAAGAATATTGGTTGGCTAGACAATCAACAGGGTACTTTGACTGGCTAGCAGATATATGCGAGTACGGCGTAGAAAGGAAGAAGTGAGATACCTGTGCTTCTTTTTTAGGACATGCGGCGGTGATGGAGTGGAATAGTTCCAATGCCAACGGCTAGATCGGATAAATGAGCCAGGCAGTGTAGCAGTGCTGTCAGAATCGGGCTTTAGATGTCGGTGGTAACGGCGACTGGAGTTTGGGTGTTGCAGTAGTGGGTTTAGAAGTGGTATTTTTGTCTGCTGGCCTATAAATGTTGGGCCAAGTTTACGGCGCAGGAGATGAACACTAACACAATGAAGCGAAGGTAGTAAATTGCACTGAGCGTGAGAATATGAATTCTGGGCTGTGGAAACACAGGTGAGAAGAGAAAACAGTGGAAGAGGGCAGAATCTGGACCAAAAAAAAAAAAAAAAAAAAAAAGGAAAGAAGGAAAGAAGGGAAAAGCCAATGGTCAGGCGTCAAAGCTGCCAAATCGGTCGACGTGATGAGGGGGATACTGCAAGATGGGCAAGAACACGGAAAGCCCAAAGAAAGGCTGATGCAGAGCTTGACGTGTGTGGCTATGGGCGATTTAATATGAATTTTGGGGGAGAAAAATAAGAAGAAAAATCAAAATATAATTTGCTGCGAAAATAAAAGAACCAGGTCAAAGAAGGAAAGGAAGAAAAAAAGAAAAGAGGAAATAAGGTATTGTGGGCAGGGGGTGATGTAAAATAGAGGTAAAATAAAGGAAAAGAGAGAAAAGGAAAGGAAAGAGAGAAGTAAAGGAAATGGCAAGGGAGACAAGGACAGCAACGCACACGACAGCACAGGCAGGCCCAAATTTGACGTTGAGAAGAAATTGCTCTTGGGCTGGCCGTTTGGAGTTTCGTTTGTGGTAGTAGCGAAGGAAATGGGTAGCTGCTGTTTTGGATCGGACAAAGAAGAAAGGAACAGGAAACCACGAAGGGAGGGAAAAGACCAAAAGCCAACGAATATATACAAAAGCAAATGTAGTCCCAGACTCGCCCAAACAGAGGAGCAGAAGCGCAGGAGCAGAAAGAAAAGCAGGGAACAGTTTTTCTGCTAATGTGTGATACGAGATGGGAGGGAAAACAAGGAACACAAGAAGGAGAAAAGGGAAAGAGGAAGGAGGCAAGCAATCCAATCCAATCCAATCCAGACAGCAACTGCAACGGCAACTGCAACTGCAACGGCACTAAATCACTTTGGCTAGTTACGTACGTATGTGCGTAACTGTCTGTACCTGTACTTGCCTGTTTGCATTTTGTGCTATGTATCCAATGTGCACTTGCATGCATATGTACGGAGATGCAGGTCAGCATGCTTGCTTCCCTACCATGCCACCTGTGTTTGTGGGTGCTTAGATGCCTAGATTCAGACGCATGTGCACACACATGTGCATGGAAATTAGAGATGGCCAAAGTCTTGCTCTCGCCACCTGATGAGGTAATGATGGAAACATGCGGCAAGCCAATCAAAGTTACAGCAAGGACAAAAATTGGCGGATTGGAGAGACGAGTTGGAGATGGGAAATTAGGTGTTCATTTTTCTTCTGCTTCCCTCTCCAGTGACTGTAGAAGAAAAAGGAACAGGTAGCAGCAGGAAAAGGAGAAAACTAGGTCTGGGGGGGCCTGACATTGTTGCGGTCAGAAAGCTTTGGCCAATCATTCATGGCCCAAGAGCTCTGTTCTTTCCTCGTTCGGAATGCCTTCGGCTCATAGGCCCAAGTCAAGCGACATCGACATCAACGTCGTGGGACCAGACAGTATGACAGACTTGCAGCAGCTTGTTAGCTCGACTCCGGGTGCTGCTGGGAGAGGGGGCAAGAGCAGGAGAAACAGGCAAGTGAGCAGAGCCTGTATTCCCATCAGGGGTTGAAGTGGTTTTTCTTTTTTTTTTCAGGAACCACGCCCCGCCCGGTCCTTTTCTTCTTGCGTGCCCATCCCATCCCATCCTGTCCATCAACAAATGTACCTTTATACGGAGATTTGGTAACAAGGGTACACACACCCATCCATCACATGAGCGCCTGGCATTTTTAGGTCAAAAACAAACAAATGCTTGAGAAGTATGACACAAAAAGAAGAGAAGAAGGGGAGACGACCAGGCTCTTTCTGATGGGAAAGATGTCTGCAGCTTCAAAAGCCAGGCGGTATCTGAGAATGGCCACGAGGGCAGCAGCAACGCCCAACTGCGGTGCCACACATGCCACCAAAGGCACGAAGAGGCTGTCCATCAGCTGCATCTATCACAAAGACGTGTCTCCCGATCGAAAGACCATGGCTCTGGTTTAGCGAAGCAGGAAAGCGAAGAAGGGTAGCCAGGCAGAAGCCCCTAGCCCCGACTACTAGTCAACGGAGAGGACGATGGATGGGGGTGTTGTATTGATCCAGCAACCATTAAAATAGGCCCACAATAACGTGACCCCTTCTACCATGTGCTTCTTACTTCAGTCCAGGGGGTGAGCCCCCAAAAAAATAGAAAAGCGGACAACTCTAAGCAGCATTGTGCGCCGTATTCGTAGATTGTGTGCTAGAGGATGGGATTATGGCCCCTTTCGGCTGCGCCAGTCATGCACGATAAAATACAATTAATCACACACCAAGGTCGCCGCTTTTCTTATTCCTGACCAAGCGCCTATTCTCAGTCTCGCCTCTAGCTTGGCCACTATTTTTCTAGCTTGGGGTTAGGAAGCTAAACAAGAACAAGCCTAGCAAGCTAGAGCCTGGCAGAATTCTAGTGCCCACTTGGGAATTGCTTGTCAGGAGAAAGAGAGAACGAGGTTGTTCCCGTGATCACAGCCTTGTCAAGGGAGGCAACATGCTCTCCTCATCACTCACCCCGCGTCAATGATACCGCCCAGACCTCCTCTCGATCTTCCTCTCCTGTCTTCTTCTCTTCTTCCAGATGGTGGCCGCCCTTTATTTCCCGAAATTTATGTCAATGTCAACGCACTTTCACCCCGCCAACAACGTTCTATCTCGGCCCGCCAGAAAAAGAAAAATAAAATAAAACAGAGGCATTTTCGAAAACAAAAGAACAAAAACAAAACTTCGCCCCCAAGACGAGCTTCAGCCAAAGCTCAGGCCTCTTGTGTTTTCCCTTTTTCGTACCCCAAATCCCCTGCAACCAGTCGCGCTTGGGCAGTCCAGCAGGCCAGGTGGTGAAGGCCAGATGGGATAAAATGAATTGCTACAGAAGCTTTCCTACGGTGGGCGTAGGGGACTTGCGCTCCAACGCTCGTCCCCTCTTCCAGCGTTTGCGCCCTTCAGCAGACCCTCAACTCTAACTGTCAACCTTCTTGAACTTGCCCAAGCTTGGTGCTTTGTTTCCAGCGGGTGTTGTTGTAGCTGTAGCAACAAACCCAACATGCCTAGGCCTTGGCAAAATAAAGAAAGGCTGCCTGTCTGTCCCCTTCCTTCTTCCTTGGCCTAGGCCTGGAATCTAGATTCTCAAAAGCCACAGAAGCTTTATTCCTCTGCGCCGTTCTCGGTACCAATATTGGGGCGAAGTCTGGCCCGAGGACCAGCCAGCTTGGGGCTTTGTCCTTTTTCTTCTTGTCCTTCTTCCTCTTCTTCTTTCCAACCCAAAAAGAAATAAGGACTTGGGGCGGCCTTCCTGTCAATCTCGGCTCCCATCCCATGCCTGTACCCGCACGCACACCAGCTGTCCACCTAAGCCAGCAGGCAGCATCTCCAACGGCAAAGCGCACAAAACAGCACCGTCTGTGTGCATGCAAATTTCAATTTAAATCAGAAGCGAGTGAGTAATGCTTACCACGCACACCATTCCTGGTGCAAGTGATGCGCTCCAACTCTCAACACGCTGTTTTGCCGCTGACAACAAGCTTTTGCTGGCTTGCTTATCCTTTCGTCTTGTTTACCAAATACCACCCTACTTGAACTTCATGGCCTGGCTTTTGCGAGCCTCTCTTCATTGTCCCCTTTTTTCACTTGAAGGTTAATATCTTTCCCCTTGTCGGCAAGAAGAACAGGAAGCATGTGAAGATGAAAGATGCAAGGTGCAGGTACTGTGGGCACATGACTACCCAAGCTATGTAAACAGCAGCTACAGGGTTGCATTCATTTCGACCCTTACATACGGCCTTGTTGTTTCTCCCTTTCAGTGACATTGGCCAAGTTCTAGTATGTCGAGGTGGGAGAAGCAGCAAAAGCGGCATGCAAATGTTGCCAGCTCTCGTTCCTTCTGTTCTTTGTCACTCTTTTTATCTCTTCTGTCCTGTTGCCGTGAATTTTGAAACAGGTGCCTCTCTTTTTTTTCAGAAACTGAAACGATGGTGAACCAAGGCATCTATCTACTCATATTTTTTCCTTGCATTAACATGGGATGGGTGGGATGAAGGGGGAAACAAAGAAAAGAGAAGGACAAGAAAAGCATGCGCCCTGTAGATGATGTCTCTTCTCTCGCTCCATGATGGCTGATGGACCACCTCAATGTTCGCGAGTTACGCGCAAGCAAACTCGCCTCACAGCCAGCGCATTCAAGCGTTATCTGCATCCGAGTTTTTCCTGTTCTAGGCCTTCTGATGGAAGCAACAGCCATCGAAGCAAGCAAATTATTTTCCTCGTAAAAAAGGGAAGAGAAATATCAGAGCCCAGACCACCAAGAACAGAGGGTTGGAATCTGATCTATTTTTGGAAATAAAAAAAAAGCGGAACTAAGTTGCGTCTGGCCGGAAACAACGAAAAAAATCGAAATAATTTTATTTTCACATATCGTGATGCTGGGTAAGCAAGTTGGAATAAATTCTTATTTAAAATAATACTCGCCATGGGAAACAAAACAAAATGGATAAGAAAAAAAAAGACAAAAAACTGCGGGCTGCCTCTAGTCAAACAGCCAACCATGTGTTGACTTCACCTTAACCCGACCTTCACAGAGCGCAAGCACCCCTCACCTCCCCATGCACAAAGTCTAGACCTCCCCACCTGAATGGCACCCGAGAATGATCCAGGCCACAAACATGTCTTTGCCACAGCCGGATTTGCACCCAAGTAACACTGCTGTCTTTCATCTCAACTTCCTCCCCAGCTAGCTAGGCCTCGTGTCCCAGGTGGCTATGTCGAATGAGAGATGAGAGAGTGAAAAGAACGAACACCAGGTGGAGGATACGGAAATAGAAGCCGGGTTCAGTCTATGCCACTACTCAAGAAAGCTGGCAAACAACTGGCAACGGATTCGGCCTTTCTCTCTGACGGGGATGGCATCGGCAAGTATCCGCCAGCCTAAGTTCTTCCTTTTCTGCTTCCATGCAGGTATAACAAACTCTCACAGAACTTAATACGCTCCTTTGACTGGTCTCTTATCTCTGGGATTAATCTGACAGAGTTCCTTTGGACTGACCGCCCCCTTTATTATGTGGGAATACGAAGGGAGCGTAAAGTTGCCCCGAAAATGGTCTTGTGTGGGCATCTAGCACTTGGCATAGAATGGACATTCATGATGTACAAAGTTACTTCACTGTATTTATAAAAATCAACAGACATGGTAGCTAAAACAAACAAAAGGAAAGCAATCAAGTAAACACAAACTCCACAAACACCTCGTCTACCACATCGCTCCGGCCCCGGCCTGGTCGTTTGGAAGACCTCCCGCCCAGAGCAAAATGTATGTATGTAGTAGTAACACCGACAGAGCACAAGCACAACCCCGTACATGACATCACGTAAAAGACCAGTGTCACGTAGCTGACAACAAGTTTGCACTACTCAAGTAAATGCAGGCGCTCCGTGTATAAAACAAATATGTGTGGTTATTTGCTATGCTTCCGACTCCCTCTGCCGCCTTCCCAGCAGCCAGGAAGGATGCATTAAAAAGAGGCTAAAAAAAAAGAGCTCAATTCGCCCTTACAAGTCTTTCGATCGTAGTTTTTTGATGCGAGACGCACCCTCAAACAAACCTCGGTCAACGGCAGCAGCCACAGTGAGAGTACCGCCGATAATGGAGCAGAGACCAGCCAGGAAGCCCGTAAAGGTCTTGGCACGCTCTTCACGGTTGATGACCTTCATGGGAGAGATGTCCTAAACAGAGAGTTGTATTAGCAATGTGTTTGTCTTGTTTGATATGCGTTGCTCATATCTAAAAAGTAGTGCACAACTTACATAGGAAAAGAAGACGCCAGGAATGCCGCCACGCGCGTGCTGGCGCTCTTCATGGCCCTCGGCCGCATCCGTACCGCCTTCCAGGCTGCGCTTATGGCTGGTGACAGAGTACTGGTGGGTCTCGATAACGCCGCCGCTGCTGCCTGATGCAAATCCATCCTGATCTGAGTTGACCATGTGGCCCTTGGACTCCCAGCCTAGAGGAACATAGGACGTAGGCACAATCTTGACAAAGTACATAAAGTTCCAGTTGGGGCCTTCAGCGCGCTGGTTAGAGTTATCTAGCGGGTTGACGTTGTCCAGTCTCTCGTTGGTAATGGATTCAGGGAGCCGTGGCCCGAAGCGAAGCGCGTGGACGGTATGTGTAAAGTCGTGGTTGCCACCGCCCTGCTCATTTGAGTCTATGTACTGTTTAAGGTCGTGGACATGCATGTTGCCACTGCTGAACGACCGGCCGGGCGCCAGATGGAAGTTACCAATGACTTTGTTCACATGGAGACCACCCTCCACACGACAGCCCTCGTGGCGCTGCTCTTCTAGGCGCTCCTTATAGTGCTCGCGAGTGCATTGTTCGACGCCGCTGCCATCACCAAAGGCCCAGCTAGCTTGGGCATAAGCTTCACGCACTTCGTCACAGGTGTTGCAGCAGCCAGCCTTTATGGCATGTGGAGGAGGGTTGGCGCCGTAGCACCCACCGCAGTAGTTAGGATCCAGGTGCTTGGCGTCATCGTCCTTGTGGAGGTTCAGTGCCTCAATGTCAATCACACGGCCGCCGTCAGCTTCCGATGCTAGACGAACCTTGTTGATGCCGTGAGCTACACTGTGTTGCTGTTCGCCTGAAACATCCATGAGGTCGAGAGTCAAAAGTTCGCAAGGCATATGAGGGAATGTAATATTGAGGAAGATTTCCATGCGTTCGGCTGTCAGATGCACAATGTCATGTTAGTTCTCGGTGTACGAAAAAGTATCTGTTTACATGAAAAACTAGCACAGGGTGTAGCGCACCTCGGCCTTTGTCCACAATAAGCTCTGGGTGAACAGTGACTCTGCGGTAGTCCAGCCATTCGCCTAGCGAAAGGTAGAGGACCACAATCAGTGACACGATTGTCACAATGCCTCCGGATGTTGTACGGATGCGTGCTTCGTCGACCGTTTTCGCAAAGGCATCGAGTTTTGTGAACCTCGATTTCGCGGCCATTTTGTCGGTATAGAAGCAAAAGTGGCTGGCGCACAAACGAGCAAAGCAGCGTAGTGATTCGTGGGGGAGATCTGCGCCGGGAAGCCTAGATGCTTGGTGCTATTTCTCACTGTAGGTTGCGAATGCGCCCAAGAAAAAGCAAGCGAGGGCGTGATTTAGAAAGGAGTTAGAATGGCCGGGATAGAGAGGAAACCTGTAGCCTGCAGAATTTCTTTCTCTCTTGTTGGCCTAAACGAAAGGAGCTGTGGGAACAAATAGAAAACTAGAAGCAAGAGACAAGCACAGTTGACTAGAAGCTCGGCATCGCAGGGAGACTTTGATGTCAAGTCCAAGTAAATTGGCCAATTAATTGGCTTAAGTCCTGAATACAACTTCTTGCGAGTTCTAGCAATCAAAGAAACTAGGGCAAAATGCAAACCAATGAAAATGAAGCCTTGGGAGAAGAATAGAGAAAAAAGATCGTCAAGTTGGCAAGATCCAAAGGCATACGTACGTGATAGGCCAAATCAGCGCAATGTAGACAGGCATCTTCAAACTGGCCAGCGATGCAGCAATTAAACCAAGAAGAAGCCCAGCAAAAAAATTGTGGACACGTCCCTGCCCCTGTTGCTTGAGCCCCATATGAAAGGGTCCGAAGAATGTTGATTGGCTGTGCAGCGCAAAATTTACGCAGCCTTGTCGCGACTAGCTTTGATTGGCTGGGGAGAGACGAGGCTGAGAAACAGCAGCGACGAAAGCTGCGATGGAGTTTCTTCGCATTTCATGGGAGAAAAAAAAAAGTAGTCGTCTGGAAAGCCGAGCTTCAGAAGCTTGACACACGCATTGTATCTTGCCATTCCCTTTCTTGAGTTATTCAACCCAATTGTCTAGCTACCTATTGGATATTTGTTTTGTTACCCTCAGGAAAAAAATCTTTATATTGTTCATTCCTTGTCCATTTGCTTGCTTGAAGCCTTGCCTCCTAGGTTCGTCCTCTCATTCTGCCCTGATTGATCTGATCAAAGCGCAGTTTGAGCCCAGCTTCAACTTCGCCCTTCTCGCAAAATGTCGTTCAAAATCCCATCGCGGGTTGTCTTTGTCGGAAACATTCCCTACGGTATGGCTACTGGATCCCCTGTTGCGTTTTTCTCTTTCATCCCCAGTCGCGTCTACTAACACTCTATTTTCTACACTGTAGACTTGTCCGAAGAGCAGATAATCGAAATCTTCAACAGTGCCGGCAAGGTTATCAATTTCCGATTGGTATATGATCGCGAGACTGGCCGTCCCAAAGGATTTGGCTTTGCAGAATATCCTGACAGTGGTATGTTTCCCATTGTTGTACTGGTCCCATGTGCTTGCGTATTTGCAGTTAAACTGTCGCCCGGTACTAACCCTCGTCTCCATCGTTACCCGCACCAACAGACTCTGCATCCTCCGCTGTCCGCAACCTCCACAACTACGAGATCAAGGGCCGTCGTCTACGCGTCGATTTCTCTAACGAAGGCGGGACCGAAGACGAAGACGGTGAATCCATGTCCTTTGGTGGCATGAACGCCGGCCTTGGACCTGCGACTACTACTAGTGGCGGACCTGGCACTACCCCTACTGGCTCGGCCGGTGCCCCTAACACGTCCAGCAGCCTTCCTCCACTGCCTGCCGGCAAGGAGCTGCCGCCAGGTGTGACATGCGCTGACCAGATTTCGCGCACGCTTTCGACCTTGCCAGCGCCGCAACTGCTCGACATTCTTTCTCAGGTTAAGTTATTGGCTACTAACGAGCCCAATCGTGCCGTTGAGCTGTTTGAGGCAGCGCCGCAGCTGGCCTACTCCATCTTCCAGGCCCTGCTTCTCATGAACCTAGTTTCCCCTGACAACATTTACAGTGTTGTTGACATGAACTCTCTTGCGGCCGCGGCTGTAGCGGGCCCGCCAGCCCAACAGCCTGGAGTGGCGCCGTCGCAAGTTCAACTGCCGTCTGCTGGCTCTGTGCCCCCGAGCATGGGGTCCGGCTATCCAAACAACGGGTACGGTGCGCCACCTGTGGCTGCCCCCTCGCAAATGCCTATCCCTACGGCCCCGGCTGCGTACAACAGACAGCAGCAACAACAGCAGCAGCAGCAGCAGCAGCAGCCATACTCGGCAGCCGTGGTACCCCCACCACCTCCGCCGGCTCCTTCGGCCCCTGTCGGTGGCCAAGACTCAGGTGCGCTCATGCGTGCAGTTATGGATCTGCCGCAAGAGACTATCGATGCGCTACCAGAGACCGAACGGATGCAGATTTTGGCGTTGAGAGCGAGTTACCAGGCGCAGAGCCGATAAACAAGAGACGAACTAAAAAGAAGGATGCCCCTGAGGCTGTCATTGCATATGCTTTATTTTCTTTTGGTCCCTTTTTACTGTTCTTTTGCTATTGACTTGACTTGGCTGGGGTTCTTTTTTCTTTGTTTTCGCGGATCATAGTACTGGAGTTTTGTTGGTTTAGCGTCTTTCGCATCAGTTTTTTTGTTCTCAAAGGTCGTTTTTAGACACGGCGATGCTATTAAAAGTGACGGGTGGGCTTTGAGTGGTTATGTCAGACTTGACTCTGGGGGAGAGGGGGGGGAGGGTCCTCAATGACGAGGCCGCGAGACCTTTTTACTTTTATATGCGTGCGTATGATATCGTCTTTATCTAGTGTTAGTTATGATCGCTTTGTTCATATCTCTTTACCCCACCCTCGTAGCCTCTTCCCTCCATGATATTGTCCAGGAAATCAATGACATCTAGCAGGCTAGTCAGGGCCATCATGTGCGTTTTTTCCGCCTTTGTGAGCAGTGCAGACTTATTAGTGCCCATGCCTGGGCTACACATTTCACTGAGGTGGTGCAGTGTCAGGGCCAAGGGCAGCGGAGCCTTGATGACGTTATTCAAGAACGCCCCAACGGCCTCCCATGGACACGCTTCGTAGCCGGCAAACATGGCTGGGTTAGCGAGAAGACCGCGTGCGGACATGAAGCCACGGAGACCCGTGTTGCTGGGGCGTGGCACGAAGGACTCGACAGTCTCGGACGCAGTGAAGGTATTGGGTGTTAGGGGCAGGCCGGACATGGAAAAGACGTCGCCCGAGAGCAGAATGGGCAGGCGAGCACTGTACTTCTCAAGCAGGATGTTCAGCGAGTCTGTGAAAATGGGGGTACTTGACGGCGTGTACCGTGTACGGGGATGGATGGTGATCCAATCAGGCAAGGGCTCAGACTCAGAGCCGAGAACAGTGTCAATAAAATCCATGGTTTTCCTGCACATTAGTATAGAGTTAGTAATTCCAGACAGCTTGTCCCCTGTAAAATAGAGACATACTCACCTCAGGTCCTTGTGAACTCTGATTTTCACGCTAATACTTCGCCCTTTGCCACCCTCGCGCTCTCTCGTCCATCCATCGGCTGTGAACCGCCTCCGTGTCTCGACGACCATGTCTCTTACCAGCTCACGCCGCTCCATTAACGCTGCACCGAGTGTCTCGGCACATGCCCAGCCTTGTGGACAGCCACAGTTGAGATCCACGCCACCCACAAACGGGACGACAAGCGACGAGGCGCGCCCAAGTTCCTGGGGGTCGTTGGCACCAAACTGTACAATTGTGGGCGGCTGGATCCCAGCAGAGGATATTGTCAGGTCTAGTATGAGCGCCAGAGTCAGTAATGAAGAACCTAGTTAGCTGAGCTGCAGTCCGGAGATAGTGGCGTGCCCAGCTGGCTGTTGAAATCCGAAAGGTACGTACCACTATCCCGAGCAACCTGGTTACGGTTGAATTCCTTGGCCAGGATCATGGGCGTGTAACAGAGGTCCGTTCCAAACTGGTGAACGGTCTGTCGAAAGGCAAGCTGGTAGGGTAGGGAGTAAAGATGCGACAAGGTCAGTGCCAATACCGGCAAATTTGGTGTTTAGTGAGGGCATTCCTTGCTGCTTTTCTCATGTCTATACCGGGCAATACAGCAATCAAAGCAAACCAATGATGGCAGCCTCATGACTCCATCGGCAGTACGCACCTTGCTGTAGCGCACCATGGGCGCTGAGACGGTTAGGAACCGGTCTTGGGCCTGGGCCAGGTCAAACAGCTTGAGAGGACTTGGTGGTGGGAATGTGTTAGAGAAGGCATGTGCATATCATGATATCTTAGGGCGCAATGGTGTATCTTGGCGGGGTAATAGTGGATGAAACCTACTGCACAATGTCTGGCCTCCACCTAGGCCGGGTATTTTCATGTTGTAGGGCCATCACGGTCATGACTAGGGTACAACGAAGGCTTGAAGATGGGGTTTTGCCGGTTCTTTAGCTTGTTGAATATAAGCTTGTGTGTCTATCGTGGAGAAGACTTGTTTGCGGGCATGTGAAGCTGTGACAAAGCGATCAAAAATTGACGTATAAGTTGTCATGTTCAACTGGGTAAAACTTCACAAATTTACAAGTTTAGCTACAAGAGACAGGGCCGGGTGTGGATTTTGCTCTTGAGTAGGTTCAAATTTTCTTCTTAGCATGTGTTAAACTTCGCCAGACAGGTCAAAAAGAAAAGGGCCCTTGCCTAAATTGTGCAGCAAGTACTAGAAGGAGAAAAAATAAAATAAAAATAAAAAGCCCCTTCGACTTGGGATTTTCTACCCCGCAGAAAAAAGCAGAAAGTTGAGCAAGAAAAAGGAAGGAAGTAATGGAATCTTCACAGAAAGCCGGATAAACCCTGTTGATTAAGGCAACAACAACAGGAAACGTGCAACTGCCTGACCTGGTTGGAGTCGCAGCTGGTTACTGTCGCAGTAATTGCAACATCAACATCCTGTGCTTTCCTCTTTTTTAATTTACCCTGTATGGCGCTGAACCGCATCTCCATCGTCTTAGTCGGACCGATGCCATTATAGAGACAAGCTAATTCTTTGCGCTTGTTGTTGTTGTTGTTGTTGTTGTTGCTGACATGTGACACGCTTTTTCTTTGGAGTCTAGCCTCTTCTTCTGACTTGGCCTTGGCCTGGCCGTTGATTCAGGCAACTCCCCTGCCTCTCTCAAGCTTCTCCCCAAACCTCGATTACAGCTCTGGTAATGCTCTAGTCTGCTGGAGAAAGAAACACCGACATTCGCCCTTGGATTGCGACTCTAAACTTCGGGAATGGATGACTTGGTGCCATTTTGGGGATTTCTGGATGGGTAATAACAAAGAGGCAGAGAGAGAGAGACGAAAAGCCTGCCATCTACACCGCTCCAACTGGTACACGCCGCTATAGTGAAAGGCTTCTTATATAAAAGTCACGGCATTTCTCATGGAGCTCACGACATTGCACTCATAGAAGCATCTCATCCACTCTACGCTCATCTTGCAATCCCGCCGTTCTTGTTCTTCTTCTTGTGCTCCCGCTTATTCCCACCCACCCAGCATGTTTCATCTGCCGGCGATCCTCGCAATATGCACCGCCCTGTTCCCATCTGCCTTGGCCCTGAGTTCAAGCGAATGGGCCAAGCAGTCTGTCTATCAGGTTCTAACTGACCGCTTTGCTCGTACTGATGGCTCGACTTCGGCATGCTCGTCGCTAGCCGAATACTGCGGCGGTACATGGCAAGGCTTGATTAACAACCTGGACTACATACAGAACATGGGTTTCAGCGCTGTAGGTACCTGTGATATAAACGCGCTGTCAGCGCAAACAAGAAGCTACGCTAATGCTTAGTGCAGGTCTGGATCTCGCCTGTGGTCACTAATATCGAGGCATCTGGAAGCTCTGACGGGTAGGCAGACGACCATCTGTTAAAAGCCATGCAAACACCCAAGTCTGATTAATGCGGATAACATAGTGATTCTTACCACGGCTTCTGGGCCAAGAATTTCAACACGGTCAATGCACACTTTGGTTCTCAAGCGGACCTTAAGAGTTTGGCTGATGCCCTGCACTCTCGAGGCATGGTAGGTTTCAAACCAAACCCTAAAGGCGGAACCCTAACAACTAACACCATAGCTGTTTAGTATCTCATGGTCGATGTAGTGGCCAACCACATGGCATATGGGGGGTGTCAAACGTGTGTGGACTATTCGACACTGGCCCCATTTTCGCAGTCGTCATACTTTCACTCCCCCTGCAATATCGACTACAGCTCGCAAACATCTATCGAACAGTGCTGGCAGGGAAGCAACACTGTCTCACTACCTGACCTGAGGACTGAGGACGCTGATGTGCGGGCGTTTTTCAACACGTGGGCGTCGGAGCTTGTGACAAACTACAGCATCGATGGCCTGCGCATTGACAGTGCTAAGCACCAAGAGACTTCATTCTGGGCTGATTTTGAAGCGGCTGCAGATGTTTTCCTTCTGGGCGAGGTGTATAGTGGAGACCCGGCATATGTCACACCGTACCTGAACTATATGCCAGGCGTGTTGAACTACCCCATGTACTACTGGATTCAGCGTGCGTTCCAAAGCTTGGGCGCCACTACCTCGGAGCTAGTGTCTGGCGTCAACACGATGAGGAGCAGCACTTCCCTCACCAATCAGCTGGGGTTATTTACGGAGAATCACGACGTTGATCGAATGCCGTCATGGACGTCGCAGTCAAGCGATATCGGACTTGCAAAGACTACCATTGCCTTTACAATGCTAATGGACGGTATCCCCATCATCTACCAGGGGCAAGAGCAAGGGTTTACCGGCACCGGAATTCCCGCCAACCGTGCTCCGCTGTGGACTAGCCTCAACACGGGCAACGAGCGGTACACCTGGATCACCACCATCAACCAAATCCGGAAGGCTTTGATAGCCAACGATGACCAGTACACCGTGTTTCAGGCCGTGCCGTTCCAGCCTACAAGCACTAGCATTGCTCTGCGCAAGGGTCAAGGTGGCAAGCAGGCCGTGAGTGTCTTCACTAGCGGCGGGTCAAGTAGTAGCAACTCTGTCACGCTAAGCGGGAGCAATACGGGATACGCAGCAAACCAGGCCCTGGTAGAGTTGTTTTCTTGCACGGAGCTGACGGCATTCTCGGATGCATCGATTACGACGGTGCTATCGGGCGGACTGCCAAAGATATTTTATCCCAAGAGCGAGCTATTGTTGACCAACCTGTGTCCTGGGATTAGCCGCGATGGGACCGCGGCTACAGCTGCAGCTACAGCTACTACAACGTCCAATACGTGCGCGACACCGACCACGGTAGCTGTGAGCTTTACAGAGACAGTCACTACGGTATTCGGCGATACCATCAAGATGTGAGTTTGTCTCCCCAACGGCTGCCTAGAATGACAGTCCGCCGTTAAACAACTGTGCTAACTGTTTGTCTGCCTTTCTTTTCTTCAGAAGCGGAAATATCTCGGCCCTGGGTAGCTGGAATCTCGACCAGGCCATTTCTCTCAGTGCAGCCTCGTACACGACTAGCAACCCTATCTGGACGGGCACTATCAGCCTGCCTGCAGGGACAACGATTAGCTACAAGTTTGTCAAGGTCAGCAGCAGTGGCACAGTAACGTGGGAGTCAGACCCGAACAGATCCTACACAGTACCGGCGGCCTGCAGTGTGACAACAGCATCAGTATTGACTACATGGAGGTAATGGGCGGGGAGTGAGAATGGCAGGAGGGGCGGGAGCAAGAGAGACGATGGCTGCAAAGATGAAGTCCTGCAAGTTGAACTGGCACAGCAGGACATCGCTGTCTTGCCTGCTTCAGGTAGAGTGAAGACCGTAATCTCACAAAACATAAGGCTCACTATTTACCTTTGGTCTGTGCATTTGCAGTCACACAAAAAGCTTCATTGCATGCATATACAGTGCTGTCGTCTCCATCTCCTGCATTCAAGCTTTGACTACTTGTCTCCAGCCTGTCACAACCAACACAGAGTCGCCTAGACTGCCAAATATTATAGCACATATATGACTTTGCAAATACATTGTTTGCCGTTTGTTCTTGTGTGCAGGTCGCTGAAACATCGCCAAAGAGAGTGTGGAGCCTACTATGTTGTTTAAATTTTGGCTGGACCTGAAGTGCGTGTTTCATGAGACTCGGTTCTGTACATAGCATAGCCCAGCCGGGAGAATCACACAGTGGTACACGCACTGTTAGCCATGAGGATGGCTCGTATAAGCGGCTCGAACAGTGCGGGATGTACATACACACCGTTCTTCCGTCCCACCAACGTTAACAACACCGGGTTTCATGTTTTGCCTATTTCCCCTTGTCCCTCGTACCTCGCCTGAGATGGTCTGGTTGCAGATGATCAGACGGGACCGGACGAGGGAAAGCAAGGGAGATCGATAAGTATCCATCCATAGCTCAATAGAGTGGAATCCCCCCCCTCTCATGTGGCCCTGCAGCGCAGGCTCCTCTCGAACAGACCTTTTGCTCAAGACTGGAAACAAACTCAACCAGGAGTGCCCATGTCGATGCGCGCTGTTCTGTAACCTGTGCTTGTTTTAGAATTTCGGGTTTTGAGCAACGATCGACACTATAAAATCGGCAGGTCGCCAAGAAGCTACAAAAAAGATCTGTGCCGCACTTAGGGCCACCATGTCACGCCTTATATAACTTTATATTGTTCTTTTTTTATCCTGTGTTTTTCGATATTTTCCTGTTTCGTCGGGCTTGGCTCTACCTTGCATTCGCAAGGTTTCCTCTGTCTCGCCTTGTGCTCCTTTTATTTGACTTCTTGTTTGGACGTCCCCGTGCTGTGCGCACACACTCCTTGGCCTATAGATATAAACATGCCACTTACTGCTGCACTCTCTCTCGACGGCTTGCTCCTCATTTCTTCCCACGCTCTTTGTTCATTCTCGCCACGCCTATGTACTCTTACAACTGACGCCTTGGCCTTTGCTTGATGACCTTTAGCATTTGCATTTATCATTCTTTTCATTCTCCTAGCTTGGTGACATAATAACACAACTCTTTTGCTGTCCTTATCCTACCCGGCTTTACTTTCGTTTCTGTCTCTTTTTCTTTTTCCTTTCTCTTCGCATCTAAAACAAACAATCATCCGACTATCCGTCCACTATGAAGTTCTCTACCATGTTCACCTTTGCCGCCGCTGTCTTGGCCTCGCCCATTGAGGTCCGCCAGGCGAGGACCGTCTATGAGCTTTACACCAAGTCGTACGTCTTACATGCACCGCACAACACCCATAAACAGAGAGCTCCTTAAAACATGAATGTCAACTAACATCCGCCTGCTTTTAGCAACTTTGCCGAAGTCGACGGCAAGCCTCTGTCTCTTAGCGGCACCAGCGTGGGCATTTGGTCCGGCGTCAGCGAAATCCTCAGTGTATCCAACACCGGCCTCAGTGATAACGTCTTTGCTGTGGGCGACGGCTCGCTGCAGACATCCGTGGGTGTCAACAAGACAACTCGCAGTGACGGCTCTTTCACGTACCTACAGCCTCTTGTCGCGCTGCCAGACTCCGAAGTAGTTGAATCTTTCTCCAGCAATCTGTTCAAGATTGAACAGCTGAACGAGACAGAAGACGCCCGTTTCTACACGGTCGCCTGGCAAGACGCCAGAGGCTGGCTGGCTGGCCCCGTGCGCGAGAACCAGGAGACCGGCCAACCCGGGGGTTGGTCCATCTTCTCACGGCCCAACACCGATGGCATCGTTATCCAGACATACATGCCGATCGAAATCATTGCAAAGGTTGCAATTTGATTAATCATGGGTCGTATTGCAGGAGGGCGGGGGATACTTACTAGCCTGGGACAGGTATTAATCTTGTTTGTTACTTTTCTTTTAGCGGCCTAAGACAGCGCAGGACTTGCTGCTTTTGGGGATCATGGCTTTCTATTTCTTATTTTATCTTCATATATCAGGACGACAGTAACATGTCCGTCGAAAATACAATTTATCAAATGCTATTACCGGAAACACAGATCACTAGTTGTTGCGGTCAGACATGCATGCATATGTGCTGTAAACGTTGTTTACGATTTTCAGTGTTTCTTGTAGCATGCCAACTAAACAGCAACACGCTTGATACTCGTAACCAGCACCACAGCTACTCTCATGGGGCAACAGTAATGTCTCCCAGGCAGATAGGTAGGTACAACAGCTCTTCACGTGAGCCGAAGAACAAAAGAACAAAACAAAACAAAACAGCAAAGAAGACCCAAGGCAAAAGACTGGACGTGAGTACAGATACAACAAAAGGTAGAAGGAAATGAAAATTCAACACAAGAATGATTGTACACAAAGAGGAAGCCTCTTCAGGAAAAGGGCGCCTCTCCGTTCTATGAAAAGAATAGGCGACGAAGGGCTTTTCGCGTTTGCCATTCAGCAAGGAGTCTGGACAAGATAGAAGGGAGGAGGGGACAAAAAAAGACAAATATGTGTGTGCATGTCTAACAGACGAAAAGGCTGCGAAAGAAAAAAAGAAAGAGAAAAGTGGACAGGGCCCGAAGGGGATGCCAGCAATGTGACGTCGGATGCGGACAAAGGAAAGCTCGTTTTTGGCACGATCGGAGAACGAGAAACAGCGCAAAGCCTTTTGCTTTTACCGCAATAAAGGCGAGCTGGTGCTTTCGTACGTCTTTTTGGCAGTCTACAGGGCAAGCTCCTTCTTCAGTGTGGCTATGGCCAGGCCGGGGTTAAGACCCTTGGGACACGCCCGAGTGCAGTTGAGAATGGTGTGGCAACGGTATAGAGACATGGAGTTGTCGAGAGCCTGCTTGCGCTCGGCGCGGCGCTCGTCACGGGAGTCGGCGAGCCAGCGGTAGGACTGTAGGAGGATGGCAGGGCCGAGGTACTCCTGCTGGTTCCACCAGTATGAGGGACAAGACGTAGAGCAGCAGGCGCACAGAATGCACTCGTACAGGCCGTCCAGCTTCTTACGGTCCTCTTTGCTCTGGAGGTATTCCTTGCCCTGTTGAGAGAGGAAGCATTAGCGTTACGCATTCGGGTAAATTCAAAAACAGGCTAGTAGTCATGCAAGGTCTCTCGGTAGCTGGGGACTGGCCACGGCTGTGGGTTGGTTGACTTGGGATAGCGGTAACGTACGTTGGGCGCGGGGGTGTCACGCTGGAGGTAAGGCTTGATTGACTTGTATTGCTTGTAGAAGTGCGTTAGGTCAGGGACGAGATCCTTGACGACATACATGTGAGGCAAGGGGTAGACCTTGGCCTCGGGACCATCAGGAATCCGGCCTGTGAGAGAAGAGAGAGCATGTTAGTATGAGAGCGCCCTGCATTGCATTCCTGCGTATGATGGATTTATTCTCGCTTTTTTTTTCTTCAACGCTGCTGTGTTTACCCCGTAGCTTGGAGCAGATGTCCGTCCGATCTGAGGCACTACATGCATGTGTCTTCACATGCTGCCAAGCTAGCCCGACTCGGGTTGGGCCGGGTATAGCCCAGCCCCAGGAAACGAATACAACAAAAAAGAAAAAAAAAACAAGACAAGAAGCCAAAACACAGGATGCACAAGCTATACGTACAAAGACAGGCAAGAGTGTTCTGGCCGTTGATGTTCATGGCGCAAGAGCCGCAAATGCCCTCACGGCACGATCTGCGGAAAGTCAGGGTCGCGTCCTGCTCATTCTTGATGCGTAGCAGGGCATCAAGCATCATGGGGCCAGTTTTGTTGAGGTCGAGCTCGTAGGTCTGCATGTGAGGCTTCTTGGTGGGGGTATCGGGGTTCCAGCGGTAGATGGTAAACTTCTTCATGCGGGGAGCTGGAGTATCGGCAACAGTAGCGAGGCTGCGCGAAGCAGCCATTTGCCGAACAATAGGAGTGGCGAGCTTGGTCGACGACGTTGCGAGGACACGGGAGGAAGAGCGGAGGGCTGCCATTGTGACTTTGGTGTGATGGTAGTGTGCGAGAGGCGGAGGGATGAAGGAGAGACCGAAGATTAAAAGTATATCGACAAGATGACAAGAATGAATAAACGGTAGAAATAAATGCAGCAGCTTGCAGCGAAGTAGTAGCTGGAGCTGATCACGTCTTGAGATGACAGGTAGAAATTAAGGCAAGGCGAGGCGGGCGAGTTGAGAGGATCGTCAGAAGGCAGACGAGGGTGAGAATGAGTTGAGTGTGAGACTGAGTCTGAGACCTGGGCTTAAAAATATGTCAAATTCACTGGCACTGGCCGGCTTCTCTTCCAGAGTTTTCCTAACTGAAAGACGAGACGAAGGGGAAATCTTAAGGTCACAGTAAGCAAAGCACAGTAAAAGCTGCGAGCCAACCCGCATTACCAGCAAGAAAAAAGGGAAAAAAGGACCACCTCGGCTATGGAGCCAGTATGGAGGGTTGCGGTAAATCTAGCCAATCATAGCGCATTCATTTTCAATATCGAAGAGTATCACAAGCCCCGGCACACTAGGGAAAAGTCGCTAGCAGAAAATAGCAGGCTCCAGTTTATATGGAGTCAATCCATTTGCAGGCGGCACATGCTCTCAGAGACAGTAAAGTGGAGGACTATCCTTGGCACGTGACCGTTCTCACGGCTATTCTGCGGCTCAAAACGCCACGGAAACGTTCTCTTCCGATATTTGGTCTTTGGGGGCTGCGTTTGCCTGCAGTGGGTGTGGGTATGCATTTTAGCGTATTTGGGGTGCACGATAAGCACGGTGAACAAGACGAAAGCAAGGTCGCCGAGGCCGCTTCTCTACGGATGGCTTCCAGTGCTGCACTTGAAAATACCGGGCACACTATAGTGTCACATTGACGCTTCCATCTTGGCCATATCAGTACATGTTTCCCCTACCGTCTTGAGCCCCAGTCCGTCCTGGACTGTCGCTTTTTTTCGTTTTTCACGCACCATGGCTCTCTTTTGTTCCGGTTCTGGCTGGGCTCCGCATCCTGCATGTCCCTATCAGTCTCTTGTATTCTTCATGTACTCAAGCTGAGGCTACGTTCTTTGTGCCATGCTCTTGCTGCCTACTGATTCCGCCTTGCTTGCTCCTGATCGATAGCCTGACAAATATGGTGGGGCCTTTTGACCTGCAGCTTCCCGTACTGGCAGTCGTGCCGTTTCTGTTGATTTCTCCCTGTCCCCATCATATGCCGTCTAAATGCATATCTGATGCCAAATTTTGTGCTTGGATTTGTCGTAAAAGTCAAACCTGACCCTACAGCCACACCCAGCAATAGCGACCCCAAGAACCAAGAACGCAGTGCCAAAGAAGAGCCAACGCGGGAAATCACGCTGAACACTTTGTAGCCAGTGGTAAAGCAGCAGAAACACAAGGAAAATGGTGGCTTTTAAATGCCCTCAACGCGCCCTGTTAGCAATCCCAGCAGCATCGGCGTCAGCATCAGCCCTATATTCAGTTCACAGTGAGCAACCCATCCACACATCCACATACACAAACACACACATAGATTCACACACATCATTTGCTTGTCCGCTTCCCTTCGTACAACAACCCAACAACCTCTGAATCAACGCTTCGTTGTTGGTCCCCAAAATCACAACTCATCAAGCATACGCACCCGCACCGCTGGACACATGTACGTACAACATACATGCGCATGTACATACATGCACACATACATTGTATTGGCTGCAAACCACGAAGCCGCCAGCCTGAAAACCAGCACAAGCACAAGCCCTCCAACAAGGCCCTTCAAACTCAAGCCTTACGCCCAACCCCCCTTGTCTGTCTAGTTTCGAGTTTGGCGCCTTCGGCGTTTGGATCCCTGAACTTGGGCCTGGCCTGCTCGCCTTCATTTTGGTCAATTTTTTGCCCATCACTTGGCCTTGCTTTTGCTCTCCCCCCGCCCCCCCCCCCCCCCCCCCCCCCACCCCCCCCC